>NJDD01001132.1:129694-167613 GCA_002245505.1 Calephelis nemesis | reverse complement strand
CTAACCATTTGGTTAATAATAATCTAAGGCTTTTTGGCGCCATCATGAAAGAAGATGGTCGTAGTAGGTCCTAATTAATAAACGTCTTATTAACAATAAGTAAAATTGGTTTATTTAGGTGGTATAGTGTATTTCCTCGTTGCCGCCAAATCTCACAAAAAGAGCTTGAGTAAGGAGGCCACCGCTTTACTCCAGACCCTGATATGACTGTATACGGATTATGACTATGTTAAAATTAATTTATTAATACGGAAGACTTGGCAGCACGACCTAAAAATCTTAGCCGGCCCTAGAAAGGGGCAAATTAATTAAAAAAAAAAACAACAATCCAAACGTAATTAAGTAACTCCAGTAAAACTGACATCAAAATCTATGGCGTAATTGCTTAGACGCTTTCAGCACGGTCATGCAGGCGTAAGTCAAATAAAGTTTGGAAATTTGTTAACTAATGTAAAAACACAGTTTCTCTCACACACACACACTCACACACACACACACGTCGTAGACGTCTTAAATATTACTATTTACGTATCAAGTTTGAATTCACTACGTTATAAAAAGTCTAACTCCAAACGAGGCACAACTTCGATTTACAAAAAAAGTAAGGTTTTTGTGTGACATTTTTGTCATAATTTCTGGGTCAAGATGTTTATTAAATCAAATTCTTTATTTACATAAGCATTGTTAAGTAACTTGTAAACAAATTTCATTCAAAAATAACACAATTTCAATCAATTTCTTACTTAGGGTTAGAATAATTCGTATAGGTTGTTCAAATATATTTAACTAGCTGTATGCCCGCGACTTCGTCATCTTAGAATATGTAGTTAAGATTTTCAAACAACTTTCATTATAGTCCTCATATTTATTTAATTATAGTTCTTATTATAATCCCTTGGGGGTTGATTTTAATAAAAATGTTGTGTCTGAATCTGGATCATAAGTTATATATATTTTAAATTTCATGAAAATCTGTTCAGTGGTTTAGTCGCCAATGAGCAAAAGACAGAATTTTGCATTTATTTTATTAGTATTGATTAAACTTGACAATGGTATACCTAGACATACCTAGACCCACAATTCATAAGACCCACAATTCACACTAAGGTGCTTTGTAGAAACCTATTTTAGCTAACTTTAAAAAAAAGAGGAAGGTTACATATAACCTTCCTTTTTATACTTTATTTGGACTCCTATTTTTTACGTTTGTTAATCGATTTCTTAGTTTTTTGGATTCTGAACCGTTCTTAATTTTTTTGTTCAAGAGTGTTGTCCACTTCCGAAGTTGTCTAATGGGAACGGATAACATTGGCTACCAAGTATGGATCTAACCATGGATTACCTTGAATATCGAGGAAAATGCTTACTTTTTGTGTGTCTTTTTTTGTGTATTGTTTACTTGTTGAAGTTGAAGTCTATTTTTGCAGTTTAGCTATACCAACCTCATCAGTAGCTAGGCGCAAATTTCCTAATCATGCTCCTCCACTTTTTCCTATCTTCAGCGTTCATCAAAGTGAGATTACTGAGTCTCATGTATTTTTTTCCATTTTTTTCACCTTTCGTGCTAGGAAAAAACAGAATCACACGCTTTATTAACTTCCTCATTCACATTTACGACTTTTATTCTGAAGCACTCATTCTAATTCGGAACATGACATGAGCCCAACCCTCGTTAATTGGGCATTACGGCATATAGGGTGAGGTATCGCTATACTCGGATTACATTTTACCTACGATAATGACTTGGGGAGGCAGTAAATATGTCTGGCTTATTTAACGCTGTGGAAAACAAGGGATATTAGATCGGGGGTTACGTCAGTAGATCTACTTTTTCGAGTACCGACTAGAGCAAGCAATTTACCCTCTATAAAAAACAAAAACATGTTAATTTGATATAGTGGAAACCAGACAGACATTTTTTTATAGCCACGAAATAATTATAAAATATAATAAGTAAATATGTATGTGTATATTAATATGAGCATAAAATTGTTCAGGCAGAAAAAAACTGTCAGAAGGAATGCAATCTAAATTTTTTGTTAGTATAATGGCTTCAGCAATGTAATTATCATGTTACTATACTAACATAAAATCAATTCAGAAAAGTCTGGTCTGTTTTTTAAGAATCAGGTTTTCAATACCGTTGTAAGCTTTGTTTTAGCTAATCCTTTTAAACATAACGTTGGGTTCTTTTTCCCAAACGTTTCATGCTGGTACTCGATAAAGAAGGTTTACCGGCAGTACCCTCCCTGTCTACCTAAAACGGCATGTTGTAAGGCTTATAAAATGTTTTCATTTAACCGTCAGGAGCTGTGGTATGTTATCAATTTATTTTAAGAATCCAAACACCGGTCCAATGAATCTCTTAGTCACTAACATTTCGCAGTTTTTTTGGATGTGAAAGCTTACATTCCGAACGATTTTCTATCGGTAAGAAGTTATGATTAAAAGGTTTAAGGTAAAGTTTTTTTTATTAAAAGATTGTTAATCTGACGAAGGACTCTTTAATTTCAGGCTTAAACGATTTTGAAGTACTTTACTGATTTAGTAGGATTACGGTTTGAACCCCCAATATTGCCCATTAAAAAAACCTCTACAAGTAATATTTACTGCCATTTTTAAGATAATGTTAGCTGTTAGAATATTTAGAATGTCGTGATAATTTTTAGCATTTTTCTATTAAAACACATGTAAATCTTTCCAAATTTGCAATTAACATAATCATGAAAAAAAAAACATTTTTTCTTCGAGATTTTTGAAAAACTTTTGGTAGATTAACTAATAATTCAGATTGGTTTGGTTGGTAAATGATATTTAGTCTTGAATAAGGGGCTTTGAGTAAGACCTCTTCCACTGTCGAGAGGACTTATATACGCTTATCAAAATAAATTAAGTAAGACAGTTCAAGGACGAAACTTTTCAATTCTAACTTCATCTGGATTCTCCAATTATTTTATATCTCAGCTAAATCTTTAACTTTTCAAAGGTACGATAATTATGTTATTTTATAAAATGTTACTTTACCCCGTTAGCGTTATTTTTCCGTTCTCTTGGGACGTTATAAAAATGTCCCATTATTATTCTAGTTCATATCAGCAGTCACGTTGTGATTCGTTGACATATTGTGATATGTATCAGCGGATAGAAAAAATATTACACATTCTATAAGAAAAACACAGCAATTTCATATCGTATTTTCTTATCCACTTTTTGATGTGAAAATAAAGACCATCACAAACACAGACAAGCAGTTGTGCTTTTGTTTTTTTTGATTGACAGCTTTCGAAAAATAAACCCCCTTGATAAAATATCATTTTCAAATAGTATAATGTGATTTAAGAGTTATTTCAAATTGTGGAATATGATTTATTATTTGATTGATCAACCATAGTTTTAATATTTGAGTAAGACTATCTATTGTAACAAAAGTTATTTTGTTTTATGTTTTATACGAATTTCTTTTCTTTCTTTGTTTTACAGTTATATATGTATTTTATGTCACTATATTTTGTGATTACAAGTTTAGAGGTCAATACGCTGACGTATTATCGAGGTTTTCACTACATACCGGTGATGACGAGAAATCCTGAGTTTTGGGTTCGATTCCCGAGAGAGGCAGGTATTTGCGTGATGAACATTTAGTTGTCTGGTATCTATGTAAGTATTTCTATGATCGCTGACTAGCACGCATAACTCAGGCATAAAATTTGCCTAATTTGCAAGGTTAGATTAAATTTATGTAACTTGTCCGCATATGTTTATTATTGTATTGTAATAGTCAAATGAATTTTGGCTCAAACTCATTTATTACCTTGTATTATTATTCTATTTAAGAATGAAATATACATTTTATTTATTCATTCTACAACACTATGATATATACAATAGATATTTCACTTTGTAATTTAAAAACTAGGCATAAGTTGTTATTACTTCGTCCGCGTGCTTAAGCTATTTAGTATCCCGATGAGATAACAGGATAATAGAAGCCTCTGTCTTTCTTCAAGCTCTTATGTATTTCTTCGTTAAAACTATTTAAAATCAGTTCAACAAGTTCAAGTTGAAAAGGAAAAAGTTTACTTTCATAATAATATCAGTAATAATTTTCCCCCGTGTTGGTCCCGGCTTATTGGCAGAATAGACCATCGGCCTTCTTGCTAGGCAGGTCGTAAAAGACGAGAATAGGCTTACCGTCACTAATACCGTGACATCTGACTAGGTGGTAGAGTTTCGCAATGACTTGCCCAGATTGGTACCACCGCCTTACCTATTCCTGCCGCCATAACGTCAGTACTTGCCGTTGACAAGTTCCGGTTCGGAGGATAAGGTAGCCGGCAAAACTTACTATTACATTACTATTGCTCGTGGCCTAACATCCCGGGCCTTAGGTTGGCAATGCACCATTACCTTGGATGTCTCTAGGTGACGTAAATTTTTCACCATCAGGAAATCCAACTGCTTGTTTGGCTTCCAATATCATAAAAAAATCCATTTTCGCAAAATCAAAAAAAAATATTTTTTCTTGTTGATTGTCCTTAAAAATAGGCTTCTTCCAAAAGTAACCTTAGTAATTTTAGTTATAGTAACTCGCAATTCCCTAAAAGGTTTTATTTAAAAGGTTTGTTCAAACTAGACTAGAGAGTTTCGTGTAATAAGGAAGAGGCCTCGACAAACAGTGTCAAGGTATTTTCCGACACCATCGATTTCATATTTTTCGTATCTGTCGTAAGTTAAGCCTTCGCTCAAGGTAAAGCAATAAATTATTTGTTCTCTGTTTAAAAGCCTTCCAAAAAAGGAATTGCTCAATTATCCTTTTAATATTATAAATCCGAAAGTTTGTATGTTTGTTTGTTTGTTACTCCTTCACGCAAAAACTGCTGAACCGATTTTAATGAAACTTGGCACACACACATCAGATTAACACAGGATAGTTTTTATCCAGAATAGTTGTTATTATGGGAACGTTAATTACGCGGGTAACGCAGTGGGCAACAGCTGGCTTTTTAAAAATCTCGTAGGGTTTTACTCGATTGACAAACACTGATGATTATTGGTATCAAAATCAATTGAGTAAGCGTTAAATGATGCAGTTGTTGTATGGCTTGTAATTCTGCAGCGCACTGAGTAAACTAATTTAAAGTTAACGTTGTCTTCTTTAAGCGCAAGTAATAGAAATAGAATAAACACGTTTAGTGCTGATAAATTGGTTTGTGTTCGTCACTTCTACAGACGGTCAATCACTACGTCAGAACACGTTTACTAAAAATAGTACAAGTTGTTGTCCTACCTGAATAATTTGACATGTCTAAATGTGTGTGACATTTCATAAATAAAATAAAATTTAGGCGTGCTTGTATCTACAAACGCTACGATACGCGATCGTCTACGAATTTGATCACGCTACGACGTGCAAACATTGTGGTGGCGTAGCATTGGTAAAAATAGCAAGAACATTTATATCTCATGACCAAAAATAAAATAAAATCTCAAATATGTACATACATACTATATGTTTGTATCACTACATGCTACAAAGTTTTACAAATTGATCAAGCTACAACGCTGACTTGCAAAAAAAAAACGACATTGACGTAACCAAAGTAACACCTACAATAGTGAAAATGTAGCTCCGTTTTTATATTAGTGTCGGTATGTCAAATGGCAGAGGATCGTCAACGTGAGACAAGGTAACAGTTTCAAATACTCAGATGAAATCAATCTATATACGTATATATAAAAGAAAATGGTGTTAGTAACACTATTTATAACTAATTTAAAAAATATGGGAGGTAGCTTCGAACCAGGAAAAGGACATAGGATACTTTTTATCCTGTTCAATTGTGAGAAAACTGGGAAAAGCAACATTTTGATTTTTCTCATACAAGCTGAAAGGGTGAAACGCAGTTCGCCGTAGCAGCTAGTTTTTAGTAAATGTATACGAAATTAGAATAAATTTACGGTAGGACACGTAGTGAAAAATAAAATTTGCTATGAAATTCTACCAAAAACCGACGTTATATGATTACAATTGAATTGTTGACACAAATCCAAGCACGAAGTAACCCTTTGACGCAGGTATATTGGTTCGTGCAGCTCACGGCCGTTTGTGTACGTTTATGGTTCATGAATGAAATATGGTACAAGGACATATCACGACTATATCGCGATCGATATATTTAGAACCAGTGACACTCAATTCCCCTAATCGTATCCACTGTTGGTGGAGGTTTGGATAGTTTATTTTGAGTAGTTTTATAACGGGTTAGAGGGCAGTCCATTACTTATAATTTTAACCAAAGACATAGAAGGGTTATTGGTTTTTTTCATTTTTTATGCAATTACGCTATTATTAAGACTATACGTCAAACAATTATGTCTAATAACTTAATAATTTTTATACAGTTTTGAATTCAATCGACTTAACTCAAATTCAAAATTATCTTTATTTCATGTTAACCTACAAGAGGCACTTGTGACGCGTTTATATAATAATAAATCTACCAACGGATCGAAACAAGTCCTCACACTGAGAAGATGGGGCAAGAAACTCAGCGAGCTTGTCTTTTTTTGCTTATTTTAACATATATGTACAATATTTAGTGTAGTGAAACATTCTATTTATAAGAGGCTGGCATGAGGAGCAATTAATCCCAAGCGGTCTTATCCCCTAAATATTCAGCAATATTATAATAACCCTTTTACATTTCTTAAATTTAAATAAATTAACTTAAATTTCTTAGGTTCTTTCATATAATTGGAAAGTTAATTGTAAAATTGTATACATTCACCCATGAAAAAACGGCTTACTCGGTAGAGAGTACGTCTGTTTCTATGTTCTCCTTTTCAAATTAAAACACTTAGTCTGGTCAAATTTTAATGAAATTTAACATTTAAATAGATAATGCTATGAAGAACGACCGAGCCCAATTTGTTTTATCTCGATATCTTAACAGTTTTTTTATACGCGAATAAAGCCAGAACTAAATGTTAGTCATTGTATCACCTATAGTGATCTAAGGGTTCGTTTCCTAACAGGGACAGGGATTTGTGTATTTAAAAATAGCCCTATACTACTATATTCTACAAAACGTGACAGATTTGCATAATGCTAGTTATTTTAGATTAATATTAATAAAATAAAGCTTATAAATGTAGTTTATCATTATAAAAATATTCGCGGCCCGCCCCGGCTTCGCACGGTTATGGAATATACATATCATAAACATTCCTCTTCAATCACTTTATCTATTAAAAAACGGCATCAAAATCCGTTGCGTAGTTTTAAAGATTTAAGCATACAAAATGACATATGGACAGGGAAGCGACTTTGTTTTATACTATGTAATGAGGCACCGTGGTAATTGCATGTCGCCGTTGACGTGATAATTTACAACAATATCCGTTACATATTTTTTTATGTTATAGGGAGACAATAAGCAAACGGATTTCCTGATGGTAAGAAATGCCGTCGCCTATGGACACCAAATGTGGTACCTAATGGTGCGTTGTCAACCTGATGCTAGGATAGTTAGCCTCCTGCCTAAGTAAGTAAACCGGCTACCCTACCCTCCAACCGAAACACGACAATAACGAGCACTGTCATTTCGCGGAAGGAATAGGTAAGGCGGTGGTGCCTGTATGTCCGGGCGAGTCGTTGTAGAACTCTACCACCTAGTAAATATTTTGTGTAGAATAGACTGTCAGGCAGCTCGTAAGTGTCTAGCAAAAGTTAAATGGTCATTACCCAATGAGACCACTGGTGGTAGAAATTCTGCTGCTTCTCCTACGGGCAGGGTCAGCTTTACCTATGCCTTCCGCCATAATGACAATGTCATTTTCCGGCACGTCCTACCCTGTACTTGACCCAAAACCTCGGCCGCGAGGCAGCGGTGCACCTACATAATCCATGGTGTCCATAGGCCACAATGTTCTCTTATTATCCGAAGAGCCTAAAAGAGAAAGAGGAAGAGCATTGAAAAATATAATATATCATGTCTGTACCTAACAGAGAGTTAGATCACTAGCTCTGAATGTTGGCGTAGATTAGACTTTACCCAAACATGAACCAAATACTACACTTGCAAGATATTTCCTTTATACCTGTCCAAGAGGGACATTTAATTAAACTTTCAGAAGGCTTTGTGATCTGTGCCACCCCCAGTTTATAATGCGAATCGCTGACAAGCTCTACACAAACTTTTCTGCTCTGTTGGTTCTTTGTAGACTTGAAAGGCATTTAATTACTAAGAGTGGCTAAGTTTGAAGATCTTACTGCGTTTCAGAAAATGTTTATGTAAGCGTAATCACACCGCTATTAAAGTGGCTAGGTAGCGAAGAAATTGTGAGTGAATTTTGTTTTACCAACATTCAACCTTAATTTGAAGGTAAGTGGTCGTAAATAATATTTTCGGATGTTTTTTTTACTTCACGTTAACGTCTACAGTAGTACTATTTAAATTATGCGCTTCGGCTATATTCGTCAAGCTTCTGAAATTTGAATGTTTTTTAAAGATATCTATGTAGAGTTGTTATTATATAATTAATAATTTTGCTTACATTTAGATTAGGTCAGCCTATTTAAAAATAAATGTATAAAGTGTAAAGCCGAAGCGCATAATTTAAATATTAGTACTGTATGTGGGTGTACGTTTCAACCAAGAATCGTTTATTAGAACAAAAGTATCTTAACGCTCGTATCCCCCGAAGAAATAGGCAGATGTAGGTACAACGAAATTTCATCCAACTAATCCAATCCATCTTCGGCTATTAGGCACTCTCAATATTCCGCAATCGTATCAACAACCGGGCAATCCAATCTCGGGCAACGTTATTTTTATTAGTGTAACTAAAAACACAATTACTATTTTTTGTTGCCTGACTCAGGGATTGAACTCGGGACCTACTGAAGTCAAGTCCGACACCGGACCGCGGGACCACGAAAAAAAAATAGAGACGGTCATATCTTTTAATGCTTATGAAATCGCTAAACGTTGGTTAGCATACAAGTATTTCTGTGATTGTCTTTGACTTATACAATTTTTCTGTTAGAATAGAATAGAATATATTTTTTTTAACATTCACCTTACAAGAGGCACTTGTGACGGGTCTATATAATACTAAAACTACCACCGGTATGTTGAATTATTGAATACCCGATTATCGAAAAAAATATACTTGCACTCAGATAACGTGTCGTTATTGATATTCGCCTCTTAATATAATTAAATTAACCTCTATAATAAGCTATAAAGAGAGCTATGCTCGGCGTTTCTCTGCGAGATAAGATCCGTAATTCGGTGATACGCAAGAGAACGAGAGTAACCGACATAATTTGGAGAGTCGGCAAACCGAAGTGGCCGTGGGCAGGCCACATTGCTCGCAGAACCGACAACCGCTGGGATGACCTCCTACTTGGTGGACTGATCTGGTCAGTCGCGGTTAGTCGCTGGATACAAGCGGCTGGTGATCGTGACTTATGGCGCTCTTTTGGGGAGGCCTATGTCCAGCGGTGAACGTCCTCCGGCTGGTGACGATGATGATGGTTGATATTCGCACTAAATATATCATTCATGTAAAGTAATTAAATAGTAGGGCATGACATTTCAGCTTAGACAACATGTACAATACTCTATCCAGCTGACAGAATATTATTACTGAGTAAACATGTCTCGCTTGTTACTTCGAACTCTGTGACAAGTAATCAAATCATACGCCACAGTTGAATGTAATGGGTCACGTGACGTTAGAGGCTGTGTATTAAAATTATTACGTTGTTTGTTCATTCTATAACAAATATTTATTAGATTTTATACTTTCTAAGGTCGGTACTTATTGCGGAATTTCGTTGTTCATCTATACCTTTTATACATAAAAAACGACGGGTTGCACTCCGGGAGTGCCGGCAGAAGTGAAACTTGAATGTAAACGTTGTGCATATTTGATATTTTTGGAATGGTTAGGGAATAATTTTGCACGAATTGCTTTAATTATGTGAATGAAAGTACTGTTAGTTATGTGGTAGAATACAATATTCATTTATTTCGCTATCGTACACAAACATGATAACATCAACATTCACGCAAGCGCCCTGCGCTGTCTTATTTGCGCAAGCGCCCTGCGCCGTCATACGAAATTTCTACTTACGAAATTTCAGGTCACGTGTTTTGACTCGAGTTTAGAAGTTTTTACCCATTCCAAAAAAAATCCGCAACGCCGCTAAAGAAGTTTTCACTTCCAAATTAATAAGTACTCATTTACCTTGGTCATCGCATTACGCCTGAACAGATTGACTGATTTTTACTAATTCTTTTGTTGTCGTGATAATAAAGCGAAAAGAAGGTTGTCATAAGGAGAAAATTGCAGGGAAAATAGGAAAAGAATACTTTACTTTTTCCATACAAACTGTTAGTAACTGTTAATTACGAAGCGATACGAAGTTTTCCTGATCAACTAGTAGAAATATAAAAATATATCGGACTCGGACCTCTAGAAGTCAAGTCCAACGCCGGACCGCTAGGCCACAGAGGCGATAAAATAAAATATCAATAATGCGAATAGGGATGGATATAGGTTAGATAACTTTTTTATATCAAAACACTTTTTAGTAGACACTCTCTACCAGATAAGCATGACTTGGCTTGAAGACATATATGTATGTGTAATAAATCCATTGTCCAACATTTGTGGACGAAACTTCTAATCAAAAAAATTTATAATTTAAATGAAATAAAAATTTATTTGCGGAATATGTGTGTTAAAAAGTTGTTAATAAGATATTTAAGAATACAACATATTCTAACACATTGTGGTGTGCAATTTAATATACATATTAAATCTACAATTATTAAAAATATTGAAAATCATCGGAATATGAGTTTCCGTAATAATTTACTTCATTATCATTTTACATTTCAATGTTACATACAATTTTGTATGGACATGGTAATAGCATCGACCGCGACGTCTAACTCCGGGGACCATCCGTAAAACTCAAGTTCGATACCACAAGGGTTAGGCATTCGTGTGATGAATAATAAAGCTATACGAACAGTTACACTTGGAATACTGAAAAAAATAATTCCATCAGCAGCATGTACATGTAAAATGTTGTCAAGTCTATAAGCCTCACACCAAAGAGAATATAATCATTACGTTTTAGCTCACACTTTCAAAAACTTGTTACATGTCATATAGAGCTTATAACTTATATGTATAACTAAATATAATATGTAACTAAACTTATAACTTATATGCTCGAACTCTAGAAGTCCTAACTTCAGAAACTTTAGACAAAATATGTGACTCGATCGTTTCGTAATTACAAGAACTATTTTATAACAGTAAAGTCAGATCACTGTGCTGAGCTGAGTTTGAGTTTTTGAAATGAATTACTTTATTACCAGATTTGCATAAATGTAAAAACTAAAGATTGATTGTCAGTGCCTCTAGCGGCTACTTAAAACAACTAAATAATCAAATATTTTTTTATATGACAGTTCAGCAAACTAGCACTCGAGTCTCATGACGGCAAAAGACAGCCGTGGCCTGTAAACACCATAGATGATAAAAGTGCATCGCTGTCCTGTGGCCGGGATTTAAGGACAATTGTGCAAGTCAACCGGCTATTCTACCCTCCGGACCGGTACATGCCAGAGTCATTATGACGACAGGAATAGATAAGGATCCCTACCAGAGCAAGTTATTTCACAGAACTCTACCACCAGTGGTCTTGTTGTGCTGACCTATATTTACCAGTGCTCACCTCTTACAATCTACCTAATAGAATGGCAGATAGTCTATTCTACATAGCAGTCCCTGACTAATACGGGTTTTTTTTCTCTTGTTGGTGAGGAAAAACTTGGATCGTCAAAACGCCAACGCTGTAATAAAATAAATTCCTTTAAAACTCACATGCAGCATTCTGATCAGTGAATACATTCTTCAGTATATATTTTGATTAGGGTACAAAGTTTATGACGTACTTAATGCCCTTGAGTTTCAATTTGCTCACCTTATCCGCCACTCCCTTATACCCAGATTTTTATCCGATCCGCGAGTACCGAATAGTAATACAATGCGCAAGCACATGCTAAAGATTAAAAACCAGATATTCCCGAAGTAGGCTTATCAAAACTTAGAGGTTCCTTAGAAAATTCACCACGATTCTATGAAACTTGTTACATTAAAGTAAGTAAATAGAAAGTTAACTTGTACTGTAGCTTGTACTCTTGAGTAACTATTGATAAAATAGAGAAACAATCTCTTTCTCCACGTTAAAATATCAATTTTAAACTAACGTGAATTTATTAATAATTTGAGAGACTACTGATAAAAGTTTTTGTTTTGAAAGAAATAATGGCGTTCTAGTGTTAATTTGATTTTAATTTCCATAAAATATATTGTATTCCGTGGGTTCTTCGTTATATTAAAATTGTAAAAGCTGTGATTTAAACTATTGGTATTACCGCAAAGAATAGACTTTTTATTACATTGTTTTGTCTTTGATGATTTTTTTGAATATCTTCTTCGCTTTTCTCTCTTTTTGGATTCTTAATAACTGTAATACTAGACTTATTTCATAAAATTTTATTGATGAGAAATAAGTGACAACGAACAAAATAGACGAAGCCGCAAGAGACGATTAGTGTATAAAACAAACATCGCTCAACAAACACAATGTGTAGCGTAGTAATAACATGACACATCCCAACTTTGCTAATATTTGTTCGTGTTTGAGGAGAACTCAAACAGATTACGAAGGGCGGTATCAAATTGAAATCAATTAGAAATCATCGTTTATGTCCTTTCGATTACGTTATACGTTATAATACACGTTAAATTATCTGTCAGTCGATTGATGGCTGTGGTAAAACTAAAAGCATAATCTTTCGTGTAAATGGCCTGTTAATACCTAATATGAAATAATCGAAAGCCTTGGACTATTCATGTGTTACAACGTGTTGCAATGCAAGGATGACAGATACACAAGATATTCGGACCAAGACGGAAAAAATACTAGAGTACTTCAAACCAATAATCTATATATTAATACGTAATGCCAAAACTTTGGACCCCTTTTTACGAAAATCGCGCGGACCCAGGAGCACAATATTTGGCACACTTACAGTTTATGTGTAGAAGAAGTGCAGAACGCTAATATTTTTCAATAATAATGCTTATAAAGTACATTAACATGATGATGATAATTGTTGCGTTCTGATTAAGAGAATAAAGTTATTGCTAACCTTTATGAGATTCGTAAGAAGCTAAAGGGTTGGTACCCTAATGCAACATTCCGTAGCAGGAATTCAATCTGCTCGTTTGATTTTGCTATAAAAAAACCGGTTGCACTCCGGGAGTGTCGGCATAGGTGAAAACTTAACGGTGTGCATTTTTGATATTTTTATATGGTTAGGGAATAATTTTGCACGAATTGGTTTAATTATCAGTATGAAAGAACTAGGTATCATTTGTGTGGTAGAATACAATATTAATTTATTGTGCTATCGTGCACAAACATACCAACACGAACATTTACGAATTTTTGTCTTACGAATCAGAACATGTATCCTGACGCGAGTTTAGAAGTTTTTACACAATGGTTTAAACTTCAAAAACCAATGATTAGGTAAACGAAGCATAAAAATAACGAAAACTAACTTTATATCAATTTTCCAGCGCGAACGCTAGAAGAGAATCCAAATAGATGGGGGCAGGGCGATGCCAAAGTGGAACCAATTAGAAACCACTTTACCGTGACCTATTTATCTGATTTGATTAACAGGAAAGAACTCCCGTTCGGAAACAAATTTTCAGTGCAAAAGATTCTAAATTAAGGGATGAATGGAGATGAATGGACTGTGTTATGAAATGAAATGAAAATAATTTACCTACAAATATTTTCATTAAGGAGTTGTTCAACATAAAACGGTAGGGGAGAAAAATATTTTTATTCAAACAAAATATTCGGCTACACTTAAATTTTTATCATAAAAAAAAACAAATTTAAAATGCCTAAATAGTCACTATCTAACATTTTTTCAGATACATAGACTTAGTTTTTTCGGTACAAAAAATAATAAATAGATATATATTTTTAATAATTTACACGAATTAAATTCAACCCCAAAGAAAGCAACGCTTGTGTGATGGGTGAAATAAATATCAGAATAAATTTTAATAGGCACCTACACTCGGAAATGCAGACATCTAAGTATAATAACACAAACGGGGGTAGGCCCCGTCGGCAATCGAACCCTTGCTCAACGCATCGGCCCAAATAAAATTCATGTAGAAAAACGAAATTAAAATTTATTTAAATAATTAAATATTTAGGAATAAGTCCCGTATATAGCGACAAAATTCATACATAATATCATTTTGCATAAAAAACCAACCGGATGAAAGGTGACATGCACTCACGAAAAAAAGCAACCAAGGGCACAGTCATTTTTGAAGTAGAAGTTTGAAGACTTTTTTATCAAATTTATTGCAATGTTTCATCTTGATGCGTAGCGATCTACAACTGTGCGATTCCGAAGACATTTCTTACCTCGCACAACACCTTTGTGGGATCTGTTACCGAGGGCGGTATTCCCAAACGAATATGATTTAGGAACTTTCAATGAAAGAGCTTACTCATTCCTTAAATTTCATCAACCCATCTGTAATACTCCTGGTGTTGCGGATGTCCGTGGGCGGCAGTGATCACTTTCCATCAGGTGACCCACTTGTTCGTTTGCCTCTTCTTGTATAAAAGAAGCTTGGCCTGATTATTGGGGAAAGTGGACGACTCCACTAAATATAATAATTTTAGTCCAGTTTTGCCGCAGAAATCATGTTGCTTACTTCAATTTAAGAATTACTATTTTATTCGGCTAGTTGTGGGTGCCCTGTTTGTGTCTCCGCCTACCTCTTCGGGGATATGGGCGTGAAGATACTTTTTTTTCTTTGTTTTATACAATTGCCTGCGGATAACCCTGCGTGACGCGCTTCGTACATAAAACAGAAATTAAAATAAAACATCAAATTTCTACACTTGGGATATTTGTACACATGATTACTCATATACATAACATTATACCTATTAGGTACATACTACAAATAACACTGATGTTTCCAAAACTATTTTTTCTCAAACTCAACAGTTAGAAACATAAACAATTTAAAAGTAGAAAATGTGTATATTCATAAATTAAAAAAAGAAAAATCTAAAAAATACAAGCTGTAATCTGCTGGATCTGCAGGATCTTACTGAAAACTTCTAATGAAAATTGATTTAAACGACATGTTGTCAGCTATCTTTGAGATAAAACGTATTTGTAAAAAAGCGCATGTGTAAAAAGAAAATCGTTTATTTCACAAATTCCATACAATGGGTACGTATCACGCGTCTATAAAATTTCAACGACTTTAAAAAAGGAGAAGACCGTACATTTGACCACTATCTTTTCTATTTCAACGCACCATACATTTATTGGTGTCTCTAGGCGGCGGGAATTTCTCACCATTAGGAAATCCGTCTGCTTGTTTGCCTGCCAATCATATTATATTATAAAAAAGATACAATTTTTTTTGTATGCGAATGATTTACTTATGGAAACCGAACTGCGGTTTTTGCTTTTTTACTGCACTTGAATAATAAAATCTAACATCTAGTCTATGTTTGCTCCTACGAAAAAAAGACAAGTCCGACTTGCACCTTTGACCTTACCATTTTAGTTTTCCAATAATAATTAAAAAGTTGGAAAAATCATTAAACTGAGGCTATGTTTGCAGCAAACATTTGCCCGGTTTAATGTTTGTAGAGTAATCAAAGGCGAGTCCCATATCAAAGTGAAATCGACTATCACTGCTATCATCTATTTGTCTAGTTTAATTAACGAACACGTTCGACTAGACCTTTTGAATTAGTTTCAGGACCCTACACTATCTATAAAAGCTATATCTTGAGTGGTAGCCCGAGCTATACTCGATATCTTGTTAATTCTAACTTTTCTCAATTAATCTACTACATTTCTAATTATTTACACGGGATACTCACGGTCTTTTATTTTATTTGTCGATATTTTAGCCTAGTTGCACAGGCCGTGGTCATACCCAGTATAAATAATTAAAAATGTTAATAACACGTAACGATTTCAATTTAAAATCATATAATCTACTACAATTAATAAATGAACATTTAATGACTTCCTCGAATACTGAGTTCGATCCCCAGGTCAGGAAACAAAATAAAAGAAAGTGTGTATTTTTCATTCATCCAATAAAAATAACGTTGCCCGTAATTGGAGATGTGTCCGGTTGGTGAATGTCTTGCCACCTGCCACGTTGTGGGACTGTGTCTGTGTATGTCTTCGGCTTATCGTGGGTGCCTAGGGTTTGCCTTTCGCTAATCTACTACGCTAGCATAGCGTAGTAGATTATTTGGGGGTTATGGGTGTACAAATTTTTTACCGTATTATGAAAATATTTAAATGCTTAGCTTTCTCAAGGAAATTATATAAATAGGGCACAGATCATATATGTATATACTAGCTGTTGGCCAGGGCGTTGCCCGCGTAATTAATGTTCCCACAGAAACATTTTTGTAGGATAAAATCTATCCTATATGTTAATCCAAGTTACCGTCTATGTGTGTACCTAATTTTATGAAAATCTAGTCAGCAGTTTTTGCATGAAGGAGTAACAAACAAAGAAACGTACAAACATTCATTATATTATTAAAATAGACACTGTTACATATATACATAAACTGATGAAGCCACAGGCTTTTAAGCAAACACAAATATAGAACAGTCTAAGTCAACGTCTGGAATATTCGGTAATATCATACAGAAGATCTAGTTATGTTTGTAAACGAAGTTCTTTTATGTTTGTTGAGTTCTTAATGTCTATATCACAAGATCTTATTATGGGACCCATTCAAATGGAATTTTGTCTCGATATATTTACCTTTGTACGATTTGTTTGCCAAGATTTTTCTTTTCTACTCCAATAAGTATCCAATGTTAATGTCAGTTATTTTTTCTTTATTTAATAAAAATAGACATCGGGATAGGTGAAATTAGATAAAAAATGCTCATAAAATAAAAGCTAATGGGCCTACCTGAAACATTTTTTTATGGGACCAATTCGAAACTATTACGCATTAAACAAAAAAAGAATTACGTAAATCGGTTCAGAAACCTCGGCGAAATCGGTGTACATACATAAAAAAATATACCGGCCGAATTGAGAACCTCCTCGTTTTTTGGACTCTGTTAAAAATACACGTAAGTTTGCATTATACATATAATTAAATTAGTAAATTTTAAAACCACATTAGAAGATCCTGTTGAGTAACAAGGGGCGGTATCTGCGAGAGTTCCCACAAGAACCGTTTGAGGTTTTGCGGTTACATAAGCTATCCCTTTAATGTAAATTAGTTATATTAATGTTAGTTGCTTTATCTGATGTATGAGTATTGATTTAGGAAGATATTGCTATTAGTTTTGATGGTACGAAGAATAACCCGTGTTGATCCGGGCTCCTTTGTAGAATAGACCATCTGCCTTTCTGTGACAGGCAGCTCGTAAAAGGCGAGCATAGGCTTGCCGTTACTAACATCGTGATATCTGACTATGTGGTAGAGTTTGACAGCGACTCACCCGGATTAGTACCACCGCCTTCCCTATTCCAGCCGCCATAACGTCATGACGTGTTCCGGTTCGGAGGGTAAGGTAGCCGGTAAACTTACTTTTGCTCGAGGCCTAACATCCCGGCCTCTGGTCGACAACGCACCATTACCACCTATGGTGTCTCTAGGCAGCGTAAATTTTTTACCATTAGGAAATCTGTCTGATTGTTTTCCTTCCAATATCGTTAAAAAAATGTAGATAATCATGTTGCCGGTCTGAGAGTAATACGTTAAACATCATGCTTAAATTTATTAGCTATCCTACCATCCAAACCGAAAGACAACAATGGTGAACATTAAGATTACAATGGCAGGAATAGGTAAAGATGTGACTACAGCAATTGTAAAACTTTATCACTCAGGAAATACCTTTTAGTTTTCCCTAACATCACCCCAGCATCCAAGCATCAGTGTTCCATCCACTGGTGGTAGAATCTGGCTTTTATTTACAGTTAGGCAATTCGTTTTTTTTTTTTTCATTTTTCATACTATAAAAATAATACCATATGGAAATAAGTTGCTTATAAAATCTATATATTAGTTTTTAAATTTTAAAGAAGGTAAAAGTTCGCAAGCCAACGAATACTCTAGCCAATAAAGCTAGTACTGACGATTTAAGTCTAGTGGCGAAATGTTTAATTCCTTTCTTTACCGTTAACTAGGGTAGTTTATACGCCGTAAATAGAAATTAAACCCAAGCACAGAGCAAGTGGTAAAATAAAAATACATTTTGAAGATGTCTTGTATTTTATGTCAAGTTTTGCAATTTGATACTCGTGGGGTGTAGATTGAATAATATTTCTAATCCACCATTTTGTAGTGACGGCCATTTTGAATTGACAATACTGATGTGTGCATTTTTTAAAACCCAAGGAGCAAAATACCTACATAAGATTGCACCAATTTCTAAAAATCTCAAACATTTAGTAAATTATTTAAATCAATTCCAATCAACATGCCAAACAAATTAAAATGAAATTTATTATTTCACAGTGTGAGACTATTATAAAAAAAATATTATAAAAACTCAATAGAAAAATGAGTGACGATTAAAAACATCCACAACAAGTGGAAGAAATCAAATAAAAGATTTATCCCTGGCGTACAAACAAACACAAACCAAGAAAATATGTATATCATAAGTCAAGTTTACTCCTAATACTTTCGCAAATAGCAAATTTTGTCGCTGTTGCATCTGTACGCGTTCGACTCTGTAAGAGATCTTTATGAACAAAATCTGCGTTGTAGAAAGGTACATGGGCTTATCGTAAATAAAATTCGTTTCGGCTATAAACGCCAACGATTTGAAAGGTGCGTTGCCTAAGTTATTAAACTATGCTTTTTGCGTAAGCAACTTTGAACTCCTTAAGCCGGTATAACATGTCGGCGAGCACTGTAAAATTGTCGGGGGAGTTGTTACAGAACTGTAGATCTTAGTTTGACTAACTGTGAGCAATATTTCAGCACACAGCAAACTAAATTATTAGATTATTCCACCACAGGGCGAAGGGTTCACCGCTACTACCCCAATAAATATACCTCAGAATACAAAATTAGTTCCCTACCCTATTCTTACCTTATGGCATTTCTACTTTACTATTACCATAAATGAGAAATGGCTCTTACTAGCATGTAAGTTCCGATTTATCATTTTAACCAGTTTAAATATTTTGATTTAAAAAACAGCCTTTGTGGTCTAGCGGTCCGACGTCAGACTTGACTTATTGAGGTCATGGGTTTGATCCCCGGGTCGGGCGATAAATTAAAAATAGAATGTATATTTTCATTTTTTTAAGAAAAGGGTTGATTGTATTGGAAATGGCCCGGTTGGCGATAGACTTGCCACCTACTACATTGTGGGACTTAGTGTCTTCGGCTAATCGTGGATACCTAGGTTATGCCTCTGCCTAACTCTTTGGGGATATGTTATGAAAACCGCTATACTGGTTTTTTACGGCTTTCACCATTTAAATGACTTGTAAAAGTGCATAAGCAACTATTAGATACACGGGAGAAGCCGCGGGTGATAACAAGTAATTTAATAAACAAACAGTAGTGACATAATCGAGAAGACAGTTTCGATAATCCAATAGATATTCAAATGCGTTCAATCGGTTTAGCGCTTCAGCTTGAACAACATTGTATTTGACTGAGCTCTGCTCGAATTATGTATCTTTAACCTCCAACACAAAGGTGTTTAAATTTGGCGAGTGTGTGTACATTTATGTTATCGTAACTCCTAATAGATACTACCAAAAAAAGCAAGAAAATTGTATCGGATTGTGATATAATTTTAGCTAGAATGCTCTCTCATAAAGATATGGTTTGGCGTTTAAAGATTACCAGTTTTGTCAGCTTAGATTAATATTTTAATTTAATAACTGTTCCCACAGAAACATTGATTCGGAATAAAAACTACCCTATGTGTTAATACAAGTTACCTTCTATGTGTGTACTGAATTTTCTTAAATTGTGTAATAATAAATTCAATTTTAATTTGCCTTTGTGGTGTAGCGCCTAGGTGTGTCATTTTTGATTGCCTCTTTGGTCTAGCGGTCCAAGTGTTGGACTTGACTTCAAGAGGTCCCGGGTTCGAATCTCGGGTCGGGTAGCAAAAAGAAAATTTTATTTTTCCAATTTTCCAATTAAAAACGTTGCTTGGGATTGGAAATCTTCCCGGTTGGCGATAGGCTTGCCACTTATCACATTGTGGGACTTAGTGTCTTCGGCTAGCCGTAGGTGCCATGGTTATACTCTTTGGGGGTATGTTCTTGAAGAAAACCGCTATACTGATTTTTTACGGCTTTCAGAATTTAAATGACTTGTGAAAGTGCATAAGCAACTATTATGTATACGGGAGAAGCCGGGAGTGATAGCAAGTAATTTAATAAACAAACAGTAGTGACATAATCTAGAAGACAGTTTCGGTAATCCAATAGATATTCAAATACGTTCAACCGGTTTAGTGCTTGAGCTTGAACTACATTGTATTTGACTAAGCTCTGCTCGAATTATGTATCTTTAACCTCCAACACCAAGGTGTTTAAATTTGGCGAGTGTGTGTATATAGATGGCATCGTATCTCCTAATCGATAGTACCAAAAACCAGTCTAGCAAGAAAATTGTATCTGATTGTAAAACCAAGCAAATTATATGTAATTGTAATATATTTTTAGTTAGTTTTTAAATGTTCTCTCATAAAGATATGTTGTGGCGTTTGAAGATTGACATTTTTGTCAGATCAGATTAATATTATTATTTACTAGCTATTGCTCGCGGCGTTGCCCGCGTGGTTAATGGAAGGAACAGGAACATTTTTGGGATAAAAACTATTCTATGTGTTAATCCATGTTACCCTTTAAGTGTGTGCCAATTTTCATGAAAATCGGTTCAGCAGTTTTTGCGTGAAGGAGTAACAAACAAACGCACAAACTTTCACATTTATAATATTAGTAGGATTTGTTTCTGCCAACTGGACTAATTTGGCTCATTTAAGTTTTTAAGTTTTTTATGGAAGACCAGGAAAGGGTTTAAAGATGAGTAAATAGGAAAACTATAAGGAAACAAGATTTTATTTTTTCGTATACAAGCTGAAAGTGTGAAAGGAACTTCGCCGTGATAAACAGACTCGACATTAGAATAACAAATAGCCAACCGGCTCCGCCTTTTAAAGTAGTTTCAGACCTAATTTGCTCTAGTTCTGAAGATTCTGAAACAAAACCGGTAGACTAATACTTTAACAATGATTGTATTATTATAATAATAATTGAAACAATACCTTACCTGTTCCTGTCGCCATAATTACTCTTATTATATTTCGGTTTTGATTGTAAGGTAGCTGGTAGAATTGCACAGTAGGCTTTACATCCCGGCCTCAGGACAGTAACTACCCTGTAACATCTATGGTCTCTATTGGCCACCGTTGCCTCCTACGATCAGTATCGTGTGTTTGTTCGTTGATCTCTCATATAAAGTAACAGCAAAACTACAAAAACCAACTTTACCTATTTTTTTGTTTTTTTTTTTTCCGTGTTGGTCCGGGTTTCTTTGTAGAATAAACCATCTGCCTTCCTGCCAGGCAGCTCGTAAAAGGAGAGCATAGGCGTACCGTCACTAACACCGTGACATCTGAATAGATGGTAGAGTTTCGCAATCACTCACCCGTATTTGTACCACCGCCTTACCTATTCCTGCCGCCATAACATCATGACGTGTTCCGGTTCGGAGGGTAAAGTAGCCGGTAAACTTACTTTTGCTCAAGGCCTAACATCCCGGCCTCAGGTTGCAAACGCACCATTACCACCTTTGGTGTCTCTAGGCGGCGTGAATTTCTTACCTTCAGGAAATTCGTCTGCTTGTTTGCCTACCAATGCCATAAAAAAAATAAACCAATTTCACTTAATATAAACAACAACTTTCACGTGTTTGGCGGCATGAATAGGTAAGGCGGTGGTACCAAACCGGGTGAGCCGCTGCGAAACTTTATCACCGGAAGCCTGAGCTGCCTGGCAGGAAGGCAGATGGTCTATTCTGCAAAGTAGCCCGGACTAACAAAGTACTTCACTAGTAGGATTGTATTTGTCAAGGCCTATTAAACCTATAATCGCCACTTAAGAACTGCTAGGTAGACAGATAATTTGCTCTTGTCAAGAAACCTAGGCAAACATAGGGAAAACTAATAAATAATTCTCTTGAAATTATAATAACGATAGTTAAAAAGTATTGATTGTAATAAATATCAAATGGTGTTTTTCCAAAAATTCACTGTGCATACCTACATTTGTAAAAGCGTATTTTTTAATTTTCGTTTTGAAAATTAGTAGAACTGGGCATGTCCATTCTGCGTCGGAATACACATAAACCAGGGATTTTTCTCTATCCCTGGTTTATGTGTATTTCGACGCCTAAAACACGCCCGTAGGAATAATAAATTAGTTATTCAAATCAAGTTAGGTTAGGGTGTGGTGTGAGCTTGGAACATTCGTTCAATCTTTAACATTCATTATGAATTGAAACCATATCTACCGACTTTCAAAATAAGAGAAGATTCTCAATGCATTTTTTTTACTTAAAAATTAGTGAAACATCAATAAAATGTATGAATCGTCACTAACTTTTCACTGGACGATTGAAACATCCAGTAAAAAGATTCTTCGGTTGGGTCCCATTTAAATTAGTCAACACGTCACATACTAACCGATATCTGACTGTCGACAATAATCGACCAGACAGACAAAACTGCAACAACCGACTTCAACGCCTGTGTAGATTTGACCTCTTTGCCAGGTACCAGGTGAGAGAAGAGCATAAGTTCAATGGGTCATTACCAACAAGACTGGTGGTTGAGTGCTGTACAGCAATTTTCCCGAGTAGGGATCCACCACCTTACCTGTTCCGGCCACAATAATGACAGGATCCAGTTCCAGTCCGGAGAGTAGGGTAATAATAATTGGCCTAACATCTTGACTACATATATGAAAGCGACGCTCCTACAAGATCAATTGTGTCTAGGCTAAAAAAAGCTAGAGGATGACTTACAATGTGGTAGGTAATATTTTGTGATAAAGACGACGCGTATTTGTTACTATTAATAATGCCAGGTTCATATATTTAAGAAACCAGTCATTTTTGCTTACGAATGGTAGTTTTTTGTACGAATAGTAAAATATCTAATTACAGTCGTTCGTTACCTTTTGATAACTCAATGCATTTTGTGTAACTATGAGCAACGATTCGTTAGTTTGACATAAACAACCAATGATAATGTTCGTTGTTTATGGGAACCGAGCTTAAATTTGCTAGTTTGCCTCCTCCGGTGGTAGTTTACCAAACTGATGACGCACAGTACAAAATGTGTGGGTTTTTCTTCATTATGGTGACAGGAATAGGCTTGCCGCCATAATGGCATTGTCATGTTACGTTTTGGAGAGTCAGGTATCGGGTAGCCTTGTACAATTGGCCTAACACTGTGACCAGAGAAGGAACTATCTAAATCTTTTTCAAATTGGCCAAGTAATCGCTTAACAAATATACAAAAATTATCTTTACGCATATAACTGACGGGATTGGCAGATTAGTCCCACGATTAGTCAAAGACACTATGTCCCACAATGTGATAGGTAGCAAGCCAATCGCCATATCCAATTCAGGGCACATATCCAATTCAATTATTTATATTAGAAAATTGAAAATACATGTTTTCCCGTTTTCTTTATTGCCCGACCGATAGAGGCGATCATACCAAAACACAAACATTAAAAAAAAAATACCGTCGATTTAATAAATAAACTCGTTTTTTAAAGTCGGTTAAAAGAAAGCATAAAACAAATAAATGTATTTATGTTAGCCCCTGTAACTTTTACCCAATTCTTTTTTTGGTATCTTCAAAGTACATACACATCTATTACGACTTGTGGTCGCCCATTGGTCAAAATTCTACCATAATAAATTTTAATATCTTGTTGATAAGAACGCTATCTTCATTTCTCAAGACTAACTTTGTTTTCTGAATAGTTAGTGCGCCATCTGTGATCTTTTATCGTTATCATCTGTACGGGCCACCGTACAATAATGCATATTAAAACAATATCGCGGCGTCGGCAAATTTCATTTTATAATGTAAATCATTTAGTTCAATAAAACATCATCAAGTCCGCGCACGCGTCACATTATCATTACATTTGAACTTATTATAATTTTATATCAAATCAGTTATTTAATTCATCTATCAATCAATCACATCAATCTATCAATTTAAAGGTGTTAAGTCTACAGACCCTACATCATCAATATATTTGTTTGTGTGTGTCAAATGCATGGTAGTGTGGGTAATGTTTTATTTTTTGAATTGATGCACTTTATAAACATTATCATTAAAACATTAGCGTTCTGCTCTTCTCCTACACATAAACTATATGTGTGCCAAATTTCATACTCCTCCGTCAGCGCAATTTTTGTAAAAAGGGGTCGAAAGTTTTTGCTTCGCGTAATTAATATATAGATGTTTGTACTTTGTAACGTGCATAGATGAGAGTGCTTCATATACGTTTGCTTACTGCTTTACTGTTGTTATATATTCAGACCGTTATTCAAACAATGCGTTTAAGGTTTTTGTGCGGGAGTTTCTCCTTCACAAAATATGATAAAGCGTCAGTTTTCCTACGCCTCGTGGTTTTAACTGTTTTTTGTCCTTTGTTATTTGGAAAAGCAAAATGTTGGGGTTTCCAATGTCAAAGGAGTATAGTTTTGTGTTTTTTTGGTCTTGGTTTTTTTAAGTAAAGCAAAATTTTTGCTGTTCGGTTGTAACATTAGAATGTTAAAGAAGTATTGGCAACACTACGTAGTAAAATTAGTTTATTTTGCATCTTTAATATAACTCTTTTTATTATTAACAATATTTTTTTGGAAAATTTCACTAATTAATTTTATACAAATTATCTAATTGTGTTCTGGGTGTTTGTGTGTTTTTGTTATATAATAAGATAGCGAACAAGCACACGACTCTCCTGATGGTAAAAGTAACCGTGGCCTATAGATACCATAGATTTTACAGGTGCGTCGCTGTCCTGTGGGCGGGATGTTAGGCCTACTGTGCAACTTTACCGGCTGCCCTACCCTCCAGATCGGAACGAGACAATGTCGTGATGTCAACAGGAATATGTAAGGCAGTGGATCCCTAACCGGGCAAGTACTGTGTAGCACTCTACCACCAGTGTTCTTGATGGCAATGACCCATTAAACCTATGCTCGCCTCTTAGAAGCTGCCTGGTGGAAAATTTATTTACACAGGGGATCCGGATCAACATGGGGGATCAACACATATTGTCAATAACATTTAAACATATATAGGTATTGAAATAAATTCAATAATACGAGATCCAGAAAAACAGAATATGTTCACAATGTGATAGAATATTTTGGTATAAACAAATATTTTTGTAACAACTTCTAACACACATTCAGCAAATAAATATATTTCGTTTCATTACATTTCATTACACAAATGCCTGCCGTTGTCGGGAATCGAACTTGCGATTGGCATACTGCGTTAAGTGTGCTGAATGCATAGATTTCTGCATGCTAACCTCTTGACCAATGAGGTGAGTTTATGATATGTATTAAATGAAATCTTTTACCAAATAAATGCTTGAAACTTGAAAACATTCGCCCGTTTAATCTATATATAAAAGAAAGTGGTGTTAGTTACACTATTTATAACTCAAGAACGGCTGAACCGATTAGGCTGAATTGATTGGGAGGTAGCTTAGAACCGGAAAAAGGACATAGGATACTTTTTATCCTGTTCGATTGTGGGGATACTGGGAAAAACAACATTTTAATTTTTTCCATACAAACTGGACGGGCGGAACGAAGTTCGCAGGAACAGCTAGTTTATAATAAACGAATACTAACATCATAAAGTAATTTTGGTTTATTATTTCTGGATTATTTGAAGGTCCAATTGTGACGAACGACGAGACGAGTTTTAAGAGTGTAACTAATAAAACTTTCTTTTATATAAAAGACCTAAGAACCAACTCGATCATGTCAACTTTCAAACAAAAAAATTGCATGGAAATCAGTATATCCGTTTAAAAGTTATGGCGTATAAAAGACATACATTAACACGTTAAACTAATAATAGGTACTCTTTTTTCATCGGAGGCTAAAATCTCATATGTCATTTAATAAATGACACCAATAGGCAGTGAAACCGGACAGTGGCATTGACGTGATGACAGGAATAGGTAAGGTGGTATCAATGTGGGCGTTGTTGCAAGATTCTGCGATAGTTGTTGTGACCCAGGAGCCTATGTTCGTTTGTTCGAATTTTTTTATAAAAGTACGAATAATACAAAAAAAGTATCTTCACGCCCATATCCCCGAAGAGACAGAGGCACAACCAGGGCACCTATGACTGGCCGAAGACACTAAGTCCCACAATGTAATAGGTGGCACACATCCAATCCCGAGCAATTTTTTTTTAGAGAATTGGAAAAAACACATTTCTTTGTGTTGCCCGATCCGGGGATCGAACCCGAGACCTCAAGAAGTCAAGTCCAACATCTGGACCGCTAGGCCACATAGGCGAATCATACAAGTTATAAATATATATGTTGAGACTGCTAATTAGTCAGACTCTTACATCATGAAGTTAATCGATTCGTGTCAAATGTCAAGGGTGAACTTTTCAAATGGAAGTGAAACGTCAAATGTTGACGAAGCATCCCTAACCCATCCACATCCATTTTTAATTAAATTTTTGATCGAGATCTGACACACAGGACGTTGGTATCGGAACACGGTATTTTTCATGTTTTTAACAGTGCTTGAGTTTCAAACTCTAGTCAATTGTCAATCTCTGTAAATACTTGTCAGTTGTCAAAATAAAAATGCATTATCAGTACATAGCAGAACATTAGTACAATAATTATTGTATAATCAGGATGAAAAGGTTTAGCAAATTTGTAATATTAAATTAAAACAATGAAATAATATTATTACAAATACACAATATCAAGTAAATAATAAATAAATATCCCAGGACGAGTTACACAAATTGAATCTAACCCCAAAGTAATCAAATGATATGCTTGTGTCATGGGTGTTAGTCAACGATGATACTACTACATATAAATACTTATATAGAATTATTAAACAAACACCCAGATTCATTTCCTTATAGTTGTAAAATTAACACATGTCATTTTAATATTCAGATCGTTTATCTTTTATTATTTGTTTATTAAATTTATTCTTGTATCTATTTAAGTAGTTCTATGTATTAGTTATCGTTGACTTACACCCATAACACAAGCATATAATTTGCTTACTTTGGGGTTAGATTCAATTTGTGTAAGTTGTCCAGAGATATTTATTTATATTATTATCAAGGTAGAAATTAGGTAGAAAATATTGACCACTTAAAAGTTACAGAAAATCTAAACAGTGACAGGAAAAAGACATTTATTGAATCGTCAAGATGAAGATGAAGGGACCAATTATTTTAGTTAGTTTAGTCGATATTTTTAAAACTGTTTATGTTTCAGACATTATTTTTATAAAGGTAGAAAATTATCAAGTATATTTAATATTTCTAGGAACAGCCTATAAGATGGAGGGACCAACATCTTTTGATTAAAAAACATGTTTATGATGAGGTACTAATTTTTTTGAGCAAAGATAACAAATAGTAGAGTTAAGGTAGAATTTTTTGATGTATGTCTTATTAAAATCTAAGACTCGGTCCCTCCATCTCCATTCATCAATGGATGAATCAATGCAGACATCTAAATGTTCATTACGCCTGCCTCCGTCGGGAATCGTCGGGAATCGCGGTTGGTCGGTGACCAACGAAGCGGTCAAATTTTGATGAATTGTCAAAGGTGGTCTACTAAATTGAGCCTGTTTTACTAATTTAACTAATTACGTGTTCCATTGTCATAATAAACAAGTGATTTAACTTTTTCTTATCTGGATTAATCAGTAATATTGGGTATTACACTATGAAACAAGTTATATTTCACCATTACCCCAATATTCTATTTGATAGATTCTTGTTATTTACAACTGTTCTTTTTGTCAAATGGGTTCAAGTCCTGTATACAGAGTATTCGTTCTTTCTAATATTTATAAAATTGTATTTATTTTATAATATTACAATATTACTTCAAGCAACAACAGCTATTTTTCAGTGTTACCCTAATACTCTAAACGATATTTTCCTGGTTCTATTATTAAATATTCACATATTCCAGCATTCGTACACATCCGTGTCCGATCGATATCCTTACGACCTCACCTCGAACAACTTTATCCAAGATCACGTTGCCAGAACAATGATATGTAATATGTAGACTAGCCATTGTTTATTTTAGACAACGAAAAATTGTTCAAGATTCGTTTCTTAAATTCAATTATTTGTAGAATATCGACAACCCTAACCTTCTTATTAATAACCACAGAGTAAAATACGCTAAGGTTCAACCTCGTCTTATAAGTCTTTGTAACAATGTGATATAGACTAGAAGGTCAACTTATTTTTACTCCTACCTTAGGTAAGTGTTCTTCTATACCTGTTTGATATTAAAAAAATGCGGCTGTAAAAGTGTTAGCAAAAAATATGCTGGATTATTTGGCAATTCTTTTTAGGATTCTGAAGCTAAAGCCTAAAAACGGAATCCTTATAGATTTGTCATGTCTATCTCTGTGTGTGAGTATCTATGGGTAGGTCTTTCAAACTGATGTTGAGGTTTCTACCATATTTTTATCTAAACTGAATAGTTTGCACGAGAGTTTGATATTTTTATCTATTACTAGCTGTCCCGGCGAACTTCGTACCGCCCGTTCAGTTTGTATGGGAAAAATTACAATGTTATTACGTTTCCGAACAAATGATGCTCGAATTTAATTAAGTAACCACGTTTCCGAACAAACGATGCTCTTTCAATTTAATATAGTCTATGGCTGTGAATGACATTGACATTCGTTACGCACGTTTTTTAAAATATGCAAAATTAAATGTACATATTTCAAAATTTTCAAGAGATTTTCTTAATATTTTTTTCCGTAAGAACCTTCTCCTAATAATAACAAATACAACAAAAAAAGAATGAGTGAAATCGGTCCAGCCATTCACGCGTGATGCCGTGACCAAGGAAAACGGGTTTAATTTTTATAGGTATAGACTACAATACAGGATCTGATGTGAGGATTTAAAAGTATACATACCGTTAAATGTTTGTTTCCTCTGATGGTATTCATAGTGCTTTGCAGTATGGATCCACAGCTTTACCTATTTCTGACACCATGACAGTGTATCGCATTGTCATATAGGGTAGCCGGTAGACTTACACACAGGCCTAACACCCCAGCCACAATACAAAGAAGCACCTATTACGTCTATGATGTATATAGGCCAAAGTCGTCGATTACAATCGGGAGAAGCGTGTGCTTCTTCACTTTCTAGTCACAATAGTCAGTTAGGTCTTTTGTACTTAAATTGACTTTTTTTTCATTTAGGAATATTTGTAACATTAAGGTTTACTCCGTTTTGGTCCGGGCTCCTTTGATGAATAGATCTCTTATTATATTATTTATCCATCTGCTATTCTGCCAGGCAGCTCGTAAAAGGCGAGAATGGGCTTAACGTCACTAAACCGTGACATCTTACTAGGTGGTTAAGTTTCGCAGCGACTTGCCCGGATTGGTACCACCGCCTTACCTATCCCTGCCGCCATAACGTCAATGCTTGACATTGGCGTGTTCCGTTTCGGAGGGTAAGGTATCCGGTAAGCTTATTTTTGCCCAAGGCCTAACATCCCGGCTTCAGGTTGTCAACGCAACATTACCACCTTTGGTGTCTCTAGGCGACGTGAATTTCTTACCGTCAGGAAATCCATCTGCTTGCTTGCCTTCCAATATCATAAAAAAATGTGGAAAAATGTAATGATAATATTACCCAGTTCACGAATGAACGAATATATTTTGATGTTTTTACTCTGACATATAACAAAGGACTTTAGTATTTCATTATTAAATGCCATGTTTGGCATTCGTGGGTAGAAGTTATTACATTTTAATATAATGATTGCTCTTTGTTTCATATTTTATGAAAAGTATTTTTAATACGTCGGAAAGTTTGGAGTTCATGCGACAAAAAAAGAAGTGTAATAATTCAAACATCAAAAAATCGACTACAATTTAATTAGTATCTTGTAGCGTGTATATAAACAAAAATAAATGCATTGGTGTTGATTCTGCTGTGCTAAAACTAAACATATTTTAGATGCAAAAATGAACGAAAACCAGAGACACGGAATATTTTAGACGTGTCAGATTAATCCTGACATATAAAACTGTGACGTTTTTGATCAAATTGTCCCGAGGAATAGATACTGTGTGGTGGTCCCGTACCTGACATTGGCTAAAAAAGTCGTGAAAACGATTGAAAGCCATATTTATAAAAGAAGAGAAATAGATTAAACGTCTGTAAAAATGTCGTATTCAGGCTAACCAGACAGCACTAAAGTATTTTTCTCTTTCCATTGATTTTTTTAGAAGAAGAATGGTTAAAATTTGTTTAGTGCGCGATCACCACTGGGTACCCTGACCACCGAACGTCCACGTAGCCGACGCGGACGACACTACACTTTATTCGGAAGGACGAGACCTGTCGTCACCCAAGAGTCGTTAAAATATTCGACAGAGTCATCCCCCGGGAAAAGTCAAAAAAATACCTAGGGGTTACTTATGACAAAAAATTTGTCCTTCGGACCACACATATAACGGAGTCACAAATAAGGCTATTTTCGTACTTAGCTGTTTCTATTATTTAATTAATAAAAACAGTGAAATGTCTCTTCGTATTAAAGTGACAAGTATAATAAAACAGATGTTTGGCCAATCCTAAGCTTATGCGAGAGTAGTCTTCGTACATACTTATCCGTTATCAATATTCGTATTAACACATCACCATGATAATCAATTTTTTTGTGAAAATAGACATTTAAGTATAATTTTATTCCTCTTTTTTTCAATACTTATAGCGCTAAGCTATTATTTTAACTAGGCAGATTTAATTATAATCCGTACGAATTGTACAATGTATAATACAGATCTGAAAGTAAATTTCATAGAAGGAATTATGATTAGATAGGCTTAGAAATATTATCGCCCATTTAGTTGCTTTTAAAAGACGTGAATCCGGTGGTACGAAATTCGCTTTAGCTTACAAGAGGGACAGTTGTTGAAGAATAAAGCAATGATAATAACGCTAGAAGAAACAATACAATAAGTTCCTACAAAACTAACGTTTAATGTAGTCAAGAATTATCTCGGTCACATTTGATTTTAAATAAATAAAATGTCCATCGAAATCTGGTCATTTGTTCGCAAGTTATGATGCTACAGATAAACACACACACACACAAACAAGCGCACACACACACAGACAAGTCAAACCTATCACGTGTTTCCGCGAGGGATAGCCACATACGAGTACATTAATATATGATTATGTTTTCCAAAAACCCGCCTGAACCCCGCTGTAACGTCAATGTCCGCCATTGTCGTGTTCCGGTCTGGAAAGGAGTGTAGCAGATAAACTTCCTACCCCATCTCATTTTTTATTATTGTTGGCAACATGTATAACGTCACTAAACCTGCTAGTCTTGCATTTCATAAAAATCACTCAATAGATGAATGCATAATCTATACATAAATATCTTTGATCGAGATATGTAAATAAGGGAGTGTTCTTCAATTGAGTTTCCGAAGGCCTGCGTAAATACATTCCACAAACTAAACAACCTTTTTACTTAAATATCTTGTCTTACAGACAATCTACTGTCGTTTGCTTAAACAGGCTGTGTAAACCAAGTACATTAACAAAGTTTATGCTAAACTTTTTGAAGATACTTCAACCTGGGCAAGATTAGCACATTAGGGTATACACAATAGGGTACTTAGTCCCACAATATTATTATAGTGGCAAACCTATGGACACCATGCACTAAACCAATCCAACGTAATTTTTATTACAAAACACGTTTTAAACTAGCCGACCACGGAATCGAACCTGATACCTGGTATAGTAAACGCCAATAACCACCACAGACCATATAGGCGATTCTTTTACAATAAGATTAGTGTTGAACGCGGCTTTGATAGTATTTTAAAATTATATTGTTCTCCCAATTGAACCCGTTTAAATGTCAGAATAAATTAGTATTCTATATCACTTTCAAACTTTCTTATGGCACATATGCATAAATTACCATTACTTCTTACTCTTGCAACATGTACCTACCTTCTATTACAAACAAACAATCACAAATTAGTACAGATATTTTTATTAGAAAGTCTTGCTTGGTCCTGGCCTCGTCCACCTCAACATTTCTGCTGTGATTCCGTCAGTGCTCGCTGCTGTTGTTTGTCAATTTCTTACCACAGAGCAACACAATCATGACACGTCAAACTAATGACACTTTTTTTGCCTGGGGTTAGAAATTGATAAACAGCTGCAAGCAAACATGAAATTTGAGCAGAAAAAGTTGAGGTGGTAACACTGAACGGGGCTAGATGCAAACTTTTACCGCCTTGTCATGGTCACGGTGTTAGTGAGAGAGAGACTTTCTATTAAAAATATCTATACGAAAATGTGAATGTAATAGAAAGTTCACGTTGCAACTGTACAAAGTTATGGTAACTTATACATAAATTATGTGCTCTATGGAAGCTTTAAAGTGAGATAGAGCACTAATTTATTCTGACATTTGAACGGGTTTGTCGCTTCGCTTGGGTGGTAATTTTTTTGACCATAAATTGAGATGGAGCTAACCTTTCAAGTTGAATCAAACTGCATACTGTGTGCAAATTTGACTGAAATCGGTTTAATAGTTTAGGAGTCCATCGCGGACAAACAACGTAACACTCAATTTGTATATATCAATAACCTCCTCTTTTAAAAATAAATAAGGTAAAATAAAATTTTCATATCCTACCATACTTTAAGTGTCAGTAAGAGTCCCAAGCTCTGATATAACGTTAAATGTGTCGATTTATATTATATACAGTATATAGCGTGACCTTTAAGTTCAGCCTGAGCATTACGTATGTATGAATACATGTGTTTGTAAAGCTTGATGAAACTATTCATCATTCATTTTGTATGGGCTTAAATTATAAGCTTGCGGTTCCGGTATTATGTAGATTTCTTTTAAGATACATTTTCAAAATAAATATAATATAATGTATTGTACAGTTTATATATTTTTACAGACAACCAGGTTTTTTACCGGGTCGGGCAACAAAAAGAAAATGGGGGTTTTCCAATTTTCTTATAAAAAAAATGTTGCTTGGTGTTGGAAATGTGCCCATTTGGTCATAGGCTTGCCACCTATCACACATTGTGGGACTTAGTGTCTTCGGCTAGTCGTGTGTGCCCTGGTTGTGCTACTGCTTCACACATTTTGATAAAGTCAGTTAGATAGTTTTTATGAAAAGTGAATAAACAAACCGTCTAAAATTTTAATAACCCTGATTTTTGACATCCGACGGAAAATAGAGGTATTATGTTTATGTGTATGTGTGAGTCTTTGGCATCATAACTTTGGATTGGGGGTTACTTAAAAGTTTTTATTTTAGTGGAATGGAATCCGTAACTTTGTATGTTTAGGTAATAGGCGATCAAAATTTTATATACAAATTTATGTAATACTGTTATAATCACATACACAAGTAGATAATGTTCTATGGAGGCGATTCAAGCTTTGGAACATAAAACAACCAAAATCTAAAGGTAAAAGGTAATTGTAATATAATAATCTCCGTGCTGGTCCGTGCTCCTTTGCAGAATAGACTATCTGCCTTCCGGCCAGGCAGCTCGTAAAAGGCGAGCATAGGCCTATCGTCACTAACACCGTGACATTCGACTAGGTGGTAGTGTATCGCAGCGACTCACCAGGATTGGTACTACCGCTTTACCTATTCCTGTCGCCATAACGTCATGGCGTGTTTCGGTTTGGAGGGTAAGGTAGCCGATAAATTTACTTTTGCTGGAGGCCTAACATGCCGGCCTCAGGTTGGCAACGCACCATTACAACCTTTGGTGTCTCTGTCGTGAATTTTTTACCATCAGCAAATCCGTCTGCTTGTTTGCCTTCTCATATTATATTAAACAAACTTAAGGATATATTTAAAAATACAAGCGTTGCCTTAAAAAAAGATTATTATTATATTATAATGTATTTGCCCCTATACATATCAAATACATGTAATCTGATGATGCTTCGTCAAAGAATATTTCATAGTTTCAAGTTAGCTTTCATGCAAAAGGTGAAAAGCTCTCAAAATATAAACAAGCCGTAGCAGCAGCTCCCTTTGTTGTAAAAATCCGAAAAGCGTAGTAAAATCTCATTGGTTTCGTAGAGGCTTTAAGTTCCCTTCACACCTTAGAGCATAACTGTTTATCGAACGCGCACATAGTGAGCAAATATCTAAATAGCTTATGTAATATGTACCTACATGTTTTTACACCGATTGTCTTACGTGATAGTGATATTGGCACAGGTTTATAGTGGCAAAAATAAGTAAAGTGAAGGTACCAATATGTACAAGTCGTCGTAAAACCCCACCACCAAGTATAATATAAGTTGGCGACAAACGAACCGACGCTCGACTTTTACGATCACTTGTTAGAATGCTAGAAATTCATTTAGTTTACCTTTACTTTTTATACATTTAAACCGATGCCACTAAAACAACTAGTTACATATAAAACTTTGGATTAGTGAAGTGGTATAGAATGTATGTATGAAAATAGACATTTTGGTCGCTGCATTACGCATAAACGGATGGAATGATTTCGCAATTTTGTTGTTGTTTTAATTATTGTCAGGTCAAGATTTTTCTGAAAAAAAAATAATATTTAAATTCAATATTCATAGTTTAAACAGAACAACGCCTGTCGGTCCAGCCTGTGCCTAACAAAACTTAAAGTGACTATTGCGCTCTATAAATATATACTCATTTTCAGGACACTTTACTATCAGATAAGGATTTTGGTAAGTCGTAAAGAAAGCTTTGGGATCCGAGGCCGCAATTTTGTAAGGTTACACGTATTTCTAAGATTACTACGTGGCTAACTTAACAATACCTTAAATTATCTTAAACTACACCGTGAAAAACTACCTCATTCATCTTTTTTCAACCTTTCAGGAAAATCTGACTAAGATAATCTGAATAAGATAAAAAAAATGTCTAACAGTTATGTTGTATGTTTAATGCTAATTACTGCTTCTGTCCCGTGACTAACGCTTCAAACAAATAAATATGTAACTATCCCTGGACAGGTTACACAAATGAGCCCCTCGATCAACGAGGTGGTCAATTAAAAAAAAATTAGTTATGGTATTTCGTTTCAGAAAATAAGAAATTTTTGACAAAAAATTAAATATCTTTCTACATTTAAAATTTCTTGGAATTGAATATGAACAAAGAAAATTTCAATGATGTTTAATCATTAAAGCGTAATAAGACTGTAAAAACTGACTTATTTCAATATGTCATTTAAGTACTTACACAAAAACTTGAGTACTTAAATGATCTTACTTAATTACTTTAGTTTCGTTTAAGTTCTATCATCAGACTCAGACTTGGTAGCAATGGGTCTAACTCTCTTTACGCTCTGTGCGCTGTTTTGAATTAAAAAAAATATTTATTTAAATCTATTCACAAACTAGCTGTCCTGGCGAACTTTGTTCCACTCGTTCTGTATGTATGATGTTGTTTTTCCTAGCTGCCTCGCAGTTTTTTTGAAGTGAAAACTTCTTTAGCGGCGTTGCGCACTTTCTTTGGAATGGATAAAAACTTCTAATTTCGTGTCAGATCGTCAGAACGTAAGACGGCGCACTGCGCATGCGTGAACAAGACGGCGGCGCATGCGCAGTGCGCGAGATCTAAAATCAAACGTAGATTCATTGCTGTTTTTGTATTGCTTACATATTTCCGAACAGTATAGGATTCGCAATGGATAATACTCGTACCAGTACTAGTGAGTGTAAAACAATCGCAAAAACTACTGCCATTCGGCTTCTCGCGTTGTTCTCCAGTATTAAATGATCGCCTCTGTGGTCTAGCGGTCTGGCGTCGGACTTGACTTCTTAAGGTCGCGGGTTCGATTTCCAGGTCGGGCAACAGAAAAATAGATATTGTGTATTTTCAATTTTCTAATAAAAATAATGTTGCACGGGATTGGATATGTGCCCGTTTGGCGATAGGCTTGTCACCTATCACATTGTAGGACTTAGTGTCTTCAGCTAATCGTGGGTGCCTTGGTTGTGCCTCTGCCTACCCCTTCGGGGATATAAACTGAAAACTGAAACTGAAAACGTGAAAACTGTTTCTTGCTTTGAATGCTTTGCAGTTTGTGGTAGATAAAATATACATTAGTTTAGTAAAACATCTTTTAATTTGTTTGCGACTTGTAAGTGTAGGTATTTATATTGAAGTTTCATGGTTTAGCACAGAGTCCTAATAGGTAGGTACTAGTATTACTAAAAATTACTATTACAAAAATTTCCGATTAAGCACAAGAATATTGTATTCTACCACATAAATGATAGAACTTTCATACTGATAATTAAAGCAATTCGTCTAAAATTATTCCCTAACCATTCCAAAATATCAAAAATGCACAACGTTTCAAGTTTTCACTTCTGCCGGCACTCCTGGAGTGCAACCCGTCTTTTTCGTTTTTTCTTATTATTTAAACCTACCCAGAATTTTCACAAATAATTCAAAACCAAAATTAGCCAAATCGGTACAGCCGTTCTCGAGTTTTAGCGAGAGTAACAAACAGATATTGATTTTTATATGTATATAAGAAGATTACTCAGAAATAGATGGGTCAGTATGACATAGTCACAATCTCAGAATCACTACTAAACTAAAACTCCTATATAGCTAATTGTCTTCGTCGCCACAAGACTAGATCGCTCTATGCCTCAATAGTAAAACACCTTTTAAGTAAAAAGCCCAAGTAGCAAAATGACTAGATTGTTTTTTGTTTCCTATTGGGTACAGTCACAAACATAATATGGAGAAAAACAACGAAATTATTGTAATAATATTTTTAACCTTTAATCTTAAACATTTAATTTGTACTTTATATTAGTAATGGTATTCAAAAACTGAAAAACTGTTATTTCCCTTCTGAAATTCTGTCTCAAAAGATCTTGATATTTCCGTTCAAAAATAACAATGTTCCTTTTCCTTTTCACATCACTAAAAAGCATATTTTTTATTTTTAGATCTTGAAACTGTGCTTCCTTTTTAAGTTTGTATAGGAATAGGATCAGAGTTGGCCTACGGTTCATACGTACACTAAGCCGTCGGTGCCATGCCTCTAAAGTGTTGTTAGTTCTATGACGCTCTCTACAGCAGGATAACGGCAATATAAAATGCAAATAATTTTACCGATATGGAACTGTAAAATGCATAATGAGGGCTTTAAAATTTCATTTTATATTTACAGGCTCTGCTTAATCGATTACTATTTTAATTTGAATGTGTTAATATGGAAAATTATTCTGTTTACCATATTCTCTGAAATATATTGTATGGGATTGTGAGGCACATCTATATACTTAGTCTGGCCATAAATACTGTTACACTTAAAAATAAAAAAATATTACATTTGAATTTCGAATCTGTCATTTTTATACGATTGTTCATTGTGTTT
>NJDD01001132.1:67674-122924 GCA_002245505.1 Calephelis nemesis | reverse complement strand
GGTAGGCAAACTAATTCAAGCAGTTATCTGTCCCTCAGGTATCCCATAAAGCGGACAGTCCGGGAATCACCATGCGATGTCGGATACGCCTACATTCCCATCGCGTTCGTGCTACTCCTGTATTTGGTGTACCTGGTAGAGTGCTACCACAGCACGGCCAGGATCCAGCTGGCGAGACGCGTAGATGTTGCAGCTGTGAGTGCCAGGGTGCATGCTATGAGGACAGCTACTCCACGAGTTTGGTAAGTGTTGTTTTTATAGCTTTTGTAGTCGACTTGTGTTATCAGTGTTAAAAATAACCCACAAATGAAACATAAAACAATGACGTTGTGGCGGCAAAAAAGTTTACCACCTCTTCTCTTTGTAGAACCAGTTATCTAGTGGTATTTCCTACCAGAGCCTTTACCATGAGTTGGTATAGATTACGTTCGGTAAGTTACGTGTCAAAATCTATGACACTTTTGATCTAAGCAGAGGCGCAGTTCAAAGTTTTCATACAAATAATTTACAGAGACGGTAGCGAGTATAGTAAACTTGACAAGCCGTCTATTCACGGTAAGGGCTCAGATACGACTTTAAACACTCAAGTAAAGATCCTAGATAGTTGGTCACTCCTAGACAGTTGGTCTGTAATACTCCGTATTGACACCCTGACAAACACCCCGTCGACGACACTGACCCACCACATATGCCCGTATGCGACGATTTGTTTCTTTTTTTAACAACACTTTTTCTACGAATAAAAAATACCAACCCAGGCAAGTCATTGCAAGACTTTACTTCATACAAGCAGATATTCTTTTGCTGCACACTAGTTGTGAATAGAGAATGCAATCCTGGAACAAGATCGACTATTCAAGATGTTGGAGTCTTTTTTCTGAATCAAGATTGATCAGTTTGAGATCTTGTTGAGATTCGGGTCGAGATCTTGGTCGCGAATCAAGATTTTTGGGATTTTTGAGATTGAGCAGAATAATTGGAAAAAATGCGTTTTATGTATCAAATATAGCAAATTCCTTTATACCCAACAATTTCCTTTATAACACGATATTTTTCTGTTTTTGTGAGTAGAAAACCAAAAACCGGTAGGTTGCTATGAGCGTAAAATGATAATTCAGTTTTTATTTTTGCGATGCCTAATAAAAAAGCAGCTATCTCTCTCTTTTTAATAAATAATAAACACAAAGTTTCATCTTTTATGTCAGCAAAGAAAACCTTTTAAGTGTCTTGGAAATGTGTTTTGGTATAAAATTTTACGACTGTTTTATAGACTCTGACAAGGTGATAAAAAGTAAGATCCAGTGAGTCCGAGTGAAAGCATTTTTGAACGGTTTATTGTCATTTTACCTTATTAGTTATACCCACCTTATTGGGTTAATGGTGGGTTTAATATATTTTTACTGGCAGCGTCTCCTAGATTGGCACGGATGGACAAACTTCTATTATTTTATAATATAGGAAGTCAAACAAGGAGACGGATTTCCTGATGGTAAGAAATTCATGCCGCCTTAAGACACCAAGGGTGATAATGATGCGTTGCCAATCTGAGGCCGAGATGTTAGACCTCGAGCAAAAGTAGGTATGTTTACCGGCTACCTTACCCTCCGAACCGGAACACGTCAACGGCAAGCACTGACGTTATGGCGGCAGGAATAGGTAAGGCGGTGGTACCAATCTACTATACCAGCTAGTAGGATGTCGCGGTGTTAGCGACGGTAAGCCTATGCTCGCCCTTTAAGAGCTGCCTAGCAGGAAGGCAGATGGTATATTCTGCAAAGGAGCCCGGACTAACACAGGGAAAATTCTATGTTACTATTATACATCCCTTCCTACTGATTAACTCTCTGTATTAAAAACCGAATCAAAATGCGTTTCGTAGTTTTATAGGTATAGGCACAGAAAGGGACAGACAGCCAAAAGCAACTTTGTTTCATACATTGTAATGAAGTGTTAAAAAACCAACTAGTAGACAAATAATCGCCTCTGTGGTCTAGCGGTCCGGGTGTTGGACTTGACTGCATGAGGTCCCAGGTTCGAATCCCGGGTCGGCCAACAAAAAGAAAATTGGATTTTTCCAATTTTCTCATAAAAAAAATGTTGGTCGTGATTAGAAATGTGCCCGGTTGGCGATAGGCTTGCCACCTATCACATTGTGGGCCTTAGTGTCTTCGGCTAGTCGTGAGTGCCCTGGTTGTGCCTCTGCCTACCCCTTCAGGGATATGGGCGTGAAAATTCTTTTTTTTTAGTGGACAAATTTTCCACGCAGTTGAAATAGTTGAAAATTATTTTTCTTATATGCAACGCAAGCGGTTCTTGTGAAACATTTATATATTTTTAAAATCTGCTACCAAATTGGGGAGCGTTCATTATTTCAACATTCTTTTCATACATAATGTTACAATTATACATCATATTTACAAAATCTTGTAATAATAGTTTTCTTAGAATTTGGGTTTAGGTATTATATCTATATATATAAAAATCAATTGCTGTTCTTTAGTCTCGCTAAAACTCGAGAACGGCTGAATCAATTTTGCTAATTTTGGTTTTGAATTATTTGTTCAAGTCCAAGGAAGGTTTAAAAGATAAGGAAAAGGAAAAAAACTTGCGAGAAAACTAAGAAAAACAACATACTTTTTCCCATACAAACTGAACGGGTGGAACGAAGTTCGCCGGGACAGCTAGTTTGTTATATTTTACCCCATGTTAGTCTGAATTCTCAGTGTAAAATCTACTATCGGCTTGGTAGGCAGTTCGTAAGAGTTGACCATAAGATGAATGGGTCAACTTGTCCATTCACCGCCTTACCTATTCCTGTCGCCATGATGACAGTAACATGATCCGGTTTGGAGATAGGGTAGCCGGTAGCATTGTACAATTGGCCTAATACCCCAACTACAGAACAGCGACATACCTATAGCATCTATGGTGTTAGATTATAAAGGCTACGTTCTTTTACCATCAGGAAAGCCATATGTTGGTCCGCTGTTTCAAGAGGTATAACCACCCCATCACAAGCTAACAGAGTAAACACGTAATTATACCTATATAACCTATCATAAAACTAAAATACTACAGTAACGACCATTGAAGTTATGGCGGCAAAAATAGATATCATAGCACCCAGTATTTCCGAATGAATTTGCTGTAGTATTCACCAAACCGAAAAACATTTTAGCTTATATTTATCAATCCACCTGAAACAAAAGACACATTAAATATTTTGAAAGAAGAGATAGGAGCTAATGGACAAGCCGCGCAAGAATATCACTTAGCTGATAACTTTGTGATATGAAAGAAAGGTGACTGTCACCGTTTCGTTATTAATAATCTCTTTTCTTTATACTGCACAAAAGATCTTGGTCTACAGAAGTGTGGTGATTTTTAAAATTTGACCAAATATCTTTAACTAGCTGTGGTCGCGACTTCATCCGCATATTTGTATTGAATTAAATCTGGGATAAAGTACACAAATTAAAATTATGCAATTTATTCTTTTTGCTCTTAACGCTCTGACTCTACAAGCTGTAACTCGACAACTTTACATCTAATAGGGATTTTAGACGGTTGTAAACATTGGTTTGCATCCTTCTGGACCTTAGGATTAATTTAAATTTAATAATAATCGGAAAATGAAAACAAAGTTTCTCGTAAGGCTGCCTTTGTTGGAAGACATGTTTACAACCGTCTAAAACCTAAAAAAAAGTATCTTCACGCCCATATCCCTGAAGACATAGACAGAGGTACAACCAGGGCAATCACGACTAGCCGAAGACACTAAGTCCCACAGTGTAATAGGTGGCAAGACTATCTATCGCCAACCGGGCACATATCCAATCCCGAGCAACATTATTTAAATTGAAAATTGGAAATAAAAATGTTTTTTAGTTGCCCAACCTCATGCAATCGAGCCCAACACCTGGACCGTTCGACCACGGAGGCGACCTAGAACGTCTATAAGTAAAAATTTGTTTGACCGTTTCATTACCGTCACATGGACAAATCAGTTCTTTCTTATTATCAGCGTAAACAAGCAGACGGATTTACTGATGGCAAGAAATTTCCGCCGCCTAGAGACACCAAAGGTGGTAATGGTGCGTTGCCAACCAGAGGCCGGGATGTTAGACGTAGCAAAGTAAGTTTAAGGTAAGGTAAGGTACGGCTACCTTACCCTCCGAACCGGAACACGTCATGACGTTATGGCGGCTGGAATAGGTAAGGCGGTGGTACCAATCCGGGTGAGTCGCTGCAAAACTCTACCACTTAGTCAGATGTCATGGTGTTAGAGACGATGAGCCTATGCTCGCCTTTTACGAGCTGCCTGGCACAGGAAGGCAGATGGTCTATTCTACAAAGAAGCCTGGACCAACACGGTGGTTGTAAAGTTCGGGATCTTGGTGTGCAGATCTTGTATCGCTGAGCGTTTATAGTAAGAAGCTTGGTTTTAAATGACTTCTGAAAACTTTTTCACAGTTCAAGCCATATGGTCTCGTCTTGATATGATTCTACATGTAAAATGTTTTTGATGGTATTTTCTTCTTTAAAAATATGTAATGATTCCGTGATGGCGCTACACAAATTGTATCTACACTTTGGGTGTAATTATTATTGCATTAGTATATTTTGACAAAAATTATGCATTAATAATTATAACAAAAAACCAGTAGTCGGATCATAATTAAAATGTGGAAGAACCTCAGCGTGCAGTATCGTCAGCGTAGGTAATAATTTTGCAATTCTTAAGGGTAAGTGAAGACAAGTCATTAATATATATTAAAAATAGAGTAGGCTCAAAAACACTACCCTGCGGGACACCATAGGTGACGGTTTCTTCTTCACTTAAAATGTTTTCAATATCAACACATTGTGACCTTTAGCTGAGATAGTTCTCAAACATTTTGAAAGCGACCCCACGGATTCCATAACGTAACATTTTATTGAGAAGAATGGGAATAGAAACAGTGTCTTAGAATAGAAAGCTTTAGTTAAATCAAGGAATATACAAAGCGAATTATATTTAGAATTAATATGCGTTGCTACAGAATTTGTTAATTCTAGAACTGCATCTTCGGTAGATTTACCATATCGGAAGCCGAATTGATTGGTAGCAAGAACATTATTTTTGTTAAGGTAGCTAATTAGTCTTTCGTTTATGATTTTCTCAAATATTTTAGAAAATGTACTCAGTACGGAAATAGGCCTATAGTTATTGACACTATATATATACTAAATATATAAGCCCTTTTTAAAAACTTTTGGGAATAAACCGGAGCAAAGATATAAGGTAAATAAAGAACTCGAAATGGCGTCAGAGTTAGAAGTTAAATCGATCAATGAATTTTCTTTCATTATTTATAAGGCAATTTTTTGCCAACATTTGCAAAATAGTTATTTACTTGATTAACTGAGGACATGTGATTTTGGTTCAATTTCAATAGTTCAGTATTTGATGCTGGTTTATTGAGATTAGATAATCGTTTAATGACTTCCCAAGTTTTCTTTGGATTTTTTTTAGACTTTTGAAATTCAGATTGTTCGAATTCACGTTTAACTTTTTTTAACAGGTTATTGCAAAATTTTTTATACCGCATGAATGTCACACTTACTGTCACATCATCAGGATACTTTCTAGACCTCAGGAAGAGCTTGTCTCTATGTCGTATGCAGCGTAACAATCCTGGTGTAATCCATGGCGTAGAGATTCTTTTCCGACTGGGTACCTTAGAAGTGCAAGTGTGTGCATCAACATCAACACATTTAATAATTTAAGAAAAGTCCATATTTTCAAGGTCAGTAACACAAGCAGAGACGTTTGTTTTTTTTTGCAAGTTTTTCAAGTCATCTTCATGGCTAATTAGGAAATGAAAATGAAACAAAATACAAAAGGTGAGCTTATTACTACATAGTATGAAACAAAGTCGCTTCCTATGTCCCTGTGTCCTTTGCATGCTTAAATCGTTCAAACTACGTAACGGATTTTGATGTGGGTTTTTTGTAGCTAAAGTGATTAAAGAGGAAGGTTTATATGTATATTTGATAACCGTGCGAAGCCGCGGAGGGCCGCTAGTATAAAATAAATAAAAAAGACATACTTATTAAGAAGTCGTATTAATAACATCAAGTTTTAGCAGTGAGTTAAAAAATAATAATACGTCTTATCAAAAATACAAAAGAATTTTCATAAAGTCTAAACATTATTTCAGCAACATTTCTGTTTCAAGTTTTAAAGAGATTAAAAACTTAATATCTTGAGATCTGAGAACACCACATTGCTAACGTTTAAGAAAGTAAAGTACTCATTAAACTTTCTTGTTTAAATTCTTCACTGAAAGTTACGCTGATTTTTTTGGTAAATTTATTGTAGAAGTACCTACTTCAAATGAGATTAGAAAATTTAAAGTTTTATAATAATAAATTAGATTACTTTTTCATGAATTACTTAATATGATATATAATATAATTTGCTACCACCTACTTATATCTTCTCACTGGAACACGACTTTAATGATCCCTGGAATCAAATGAAAGTTATATTAACATTTGCAGCTATTTGTAGCTAATAACTTACCAAAATCACGAAAACACATGATTACTACTAATTTGGTTTAAATATTGCTCTAATTAGAATTACTAAGTGTGAAATGAAATATTAACACCTAAATGTAATTACCGACAAGAGAAACGTCGATTGACTGATGTGCGACCACTTGTCCGTTCGGGAATTTACCAGTACCCTCTCGATTATTTCTGATGCTTTATTATACAACTTTAATGATGATATTTTAACATTTCAATGTAAATCCATTTTAAAAACATTTCTTAAATTATACATTGGTATAGGAGTACTATTAAAATTATTAGCTTTGCCTTTATTCGTCAAGCTTCGGAAATCCGAATGTGATATTTTAAAGATATCTATATAGAGTTGTTATTATATAACTAATAATTTCGCTTAAATTTAGATCAGGTCAGTCAATTTAAAAATAATAACATCTGTAACATCTAAGGGGTCTACAGGCCACGCTTGACCCTTATCATTTGAAGACTCGTGTAGATAGATTTTTGGAGCCCCAAGAATATAGCACGGATGAGACTCTTGAGTCAAGCAACTCAAAATGTATTTTTTTTTGATAAATAAAAACACTGTTTTTTATCGCCTCTGTGGTCTAGACTGCTAGCAGTCCAAAATTTTTAAATTTAGTTTTTCCAATTTTCTAATAAAAAATGTTGGTCGGGATTGGATATATGACCGGTTGGCGATAGGCTTGCCATCTATCACATTGTAAGACTAAGTGGCTACGGCTAGTCGTTGGTTCCCTTGATATGCCTCTGCCTACCAATTTATTCATATAAGCGTGAAGATACTAATGAAAAAAACTTTGCCCGGCATTGGATAAGCGCCCGGTTGGCGATAAGTTTGTCACCTATCACGTTGTGGGATGACATAGCTTCGGCTAATAGAGCGTAATCTGATACCTCTGCGAACTTTTTCGGTTACATGACTATTAAGATACTACTACTACTACAACTTGTTTTTTTATGTTATATAAGTAAACAAAAAAATCTCAAAAAACACTTGTCAGATATTAAACAAGTTTAAAAAGGACCAACAAGAAAGCACTTGTTTTGAAGAATAATTTTCAAATTGGCCCTTTCATTACAAATTTCCGAGGTAATTAAAAAAATATATTTGAATAAAGAAATTCATCAGTTTTTGAAGGTTCGTAAAATTGTACTCAGCATGTAATTGTTAACTCATCAGTATCCATTAAGTTTTCCATAACGTGTGTTACGATTATTCCGTAGCAAATGCTACGTAATGCGGCGTAGATCATAATGCTACTACACAAAGTCCGCAAATCCACAGCATAATAATATACAGTCGGCTTTTTCTGAATGTAATCATATCATAATATTGTAGAATAACTGAGTTGAGCCGGAAATGTTGTTCATCATCATAAATCATTTTCCTTCTGGACATATATATAGTGTAGAGCGTCTCGAATCGTCGATGACCAGATATATCCATTGGCTTGATTCTATTGCATTGCGTAGAGATATTTTAGGGATCCGTAGCTAAAAGAAAAACGCAACCCGTGTAGATTTCTTATGTCCGTCTGTCTGTTCGTCAATCCGTATTTCTTTGTGAATGTCGATTACTTTGTGGATTTTTATGCTTTTCAATCAAACTTAAACAGATTCATAAAAATGTATATTCACGTATATAATCATAAAAAATTACTTATATATACGAGATTTCTATGTATGCCATTAAAATTTATTTATTATCTAGTTATTGTTTCCTAGCTAAATTTTGATACAAAAAAACAAGTTGCTTAACTTCATATCCTAAATCAATCTAGGATATATGGTCTCCAATTCAAACTGACTATATGAAATCAGAGCTAAGATTATAACAAAGTATTCGAAAGATATTAAAATTGATAGGATCTGGCTCTAAGTCTTTGAACCTTGCTGATAACAACATTAATTTCAAGCGCTCGTTAATCTAGCGAAATACCTAGTACTTATTCTTAGTTTAGTATTCTACCAACATAATAATATTTATTATATTGCTAATATTGTTATGCAGAGGTGCCAAGTATATCGCACATTGTTGAAACTTTTTTTATACAAATGTGCTGTTTTTTTTTTCAAGTAATTAAAAATAAAAATATTAAATATTTTTTAGATATAAAACTTGTGAGACATTTATTCAACATATTTCGAAGTGTAGCTTAAACGTCTGTAGAAATATCGTGTACAAAATAATTGGACATCACCCACCGTATTTTGTCTCTTTCATGCGTTGAAAGAAAATAGATTTAACTTTTAAAAAAGTTTAGTTAGTGGATTGTAGAATTAACACCAATATGCATTTTATCGAAGTACAGCTAAGTTAAATTTACATTGGTTGTTTGCTTTCACTTTGTTGACCAAATAAACCGTGAGTACTATAACCCTTTAATCCGTTAATATCTATAAGAAAGTCATATACAGAATATGTGTATATATAAAAGAAAGTCGTGTTATTTACACTATTTATAACTCCAGAATGGCTTAACTAATTTGGATGAAAATTGATAGCTAGGTAGCTTAACACCAGGAGATGAGCAAAGGATACTTTTTATCCCTTTCGACTGTGTGAGAAATCTAGAAAAAACAACATTTTTTTTTCCCATACAAACTGAACTTGACTTTAGAATTTAATAATTTTAACAAATTTAATTTATACAAGATATTTTGCTTTTTTAGGAATAGTACCAATTTTAAATGAAAAGATGGATATCAGTGCTTGATAGAGTTACACGATATAAATCACTACCGATAAAAAAGGATTGTGATTAGCGTTCACCGTCCAACCAAATAAAGTAGTCTATGTGAATATTCGTTTAAGATAACCATTCACTCGTTTTCTGCATCGACTTCCAGTAGGGAAACAAATTGCCAATATTGTTACTAATAGTACAGATGAGTCAATATTGGCTTAGCAAATACCTGTCTTTTATCACCTGTAACTTTGGATAAAGCTGAACAGGACTGTGTTTCAAACAAACTAGAACTTACTAGCCACGTGGTTACTTCTTAAGTAAGCACACAGTTGTTTGTGGACAATGTGTTGTTGCGGACAATGACCGCTTCGTTGGTCGAGTGGCTAGCGTATACATCGACTCACCGCGAGGCTCGGGTTCGATTCCCAACGGGGGCAGACATTTGTGTGATGAAAATTTAGATGTCTGCATTTCCGGATCTGGGTGTTTATCAAATTTATTCTGGTATCTATTCAAGTATTTTGTACGTATTATTATCGTTGACTTAAACCCATAACACAAGCAAATAATTTTCTTACTTTGGGGTGAGATTCAATTGGTGTGATTTGTCCAGGGATATTTATATTTATATAATTTGTTATGTGTTTCAATACCTTGGATAATAACGAGGAAAAATAATAACAAATGAAGACAGAACCGAAGAACTGTATAGAAATAAAGATAGTGGATAAAAGGAAAAGTTTAAAACATGGGTTAAATGAGAAGAAACTTTGGGAAGAGGAATAACATGACGTGCTGTATTTAGTGCAGAAGGGAATTAAGTGATAAAAAGAAAAATATGCATTTAACATCGACATTTTGAATATTAAGGATTTGAAACTTGCAAACTGTCATAAGAAGATTCAGTGGTGTCAGAGATATATTTACGGCAAGCGTCTTGGCATTTGCGTCTTCTGAGATTGCAAAGGGACTTGTACCGATTGCAAGTAAGGCTATAAGATTGTATTATACTCGGATAATGCTTGAAATAGTGGGATTTAGCTGTAAAACTCTTTTCAAATAAAATCTAAATACTGTCTATAAGCCATAGAGGAGATCTTCAGTCTGTAAGTAATTTTAAGGGCCGCTTGCACGTTCCTGAGTTAAATGAAATAGTGAATTAAACTGTCAGTTTTGGTGCCATCGAGAGAAAAGATGGTCGAAGTTTTCTCATAATTATTGAATTTCGTGTTTAATATATTGAATGTAATTAGTCAATTTTAGTGGCATTTTGTACAATTTTATTCAGTAAAAGTGCACAAAGGAAATAATCATGAAAAATTAGCGTATCGTTATTCCCCCGTTGTCGCCAAATTTCACTATATGAGCCTGAGAAATGAGGCCATCGCTTTATTCAAGACCCGAAAAAACTTTTATTCACGACTTGTGACTAATTTTGAATAATTGAAACCTTGAATTGAAATGATTTTGGTAAATCGGTTACCTTGATGCAAATTTCTACTTGACTAATGGCAAAATGCTAACGCGAATGCCAAAAACTAAAAATTGAATTGTCAAATACAAAGTATTTTGATCCTAATTAGAATCTAACTCAGAGTTAAACACTTAACCCAGGAATGTGCAAGTGGCCTTAACAGGAGTTAAGGGAGCATACATAAGTAAATAAACTCTAATGAGTCAATTAATATTTTAGTTTCTAAACTATAACAGTAATGGTCAAATCAAATCAATGTAATCTAGCTTTAATTGCACTATATATTTGTTTATAAAACATTTTCACAATAAATCTATAAACTTACCTTTAGCGGATTTAACTAGATCTTGAGTAAATCTTGGATGAAGCCTGCGTATGAGGTGAAAAATCTTTATCGCCCGAACTTATTGAGGCATGGCTTATTGCGAAATTGGGTGTGAATAATTGATAAAATACATTATGTAAAGGTTATAAGTTTAAAAATTTGTAAAATAAAAGTACATAGTACTTTTTATTCATTTAATAATTATTGAAATTCTTCATATAATGTTTTAGGCGTATTTTTGATGTACACATTTAATGTACAGAATACAAATAAAACAGTAGATTTCAAACAGAATAAAAATAATAGTAAAAATGAAATAAACAGTGAAAAAAGGAAAAAAAAATATTTATTAGTTCTAGGAAATACATTGTATATCATTCTCACAGTTTACCTTTCGATTTCCTTCTTCTATCTTTGATCCTTAATTTCGACCCCTATTCGCGCTCTAATAATTCACGTAATTAAATAATGGGGTACTAATCTAAGTGATTTTCTGTAGCAATGAATCATTATAGATTTACGTCATTTCTCGTCTAAATACTGATAGGGTTTTACATGTTGTCTTTGGGAGTTCCAAAATTGCCAACACAAATAAAAAAGGGCTAAAACTATCAGGTCTTATAGAAATATATTATTAAAATACGCAGAATACAACAAAGAGCTTAAAATAATATCCTTAATCTCGTGTTTTTCTTTTTTTTCTCTTCCTTTCTAGATTGTGCATTCCATTTCCATTTCTATTTATTTATTACTTTATTGGTAATATACGTATGATATATGTATATTTGTATTTTAGTGCATATTATTTGTATGTATATTTAATGTACTTTATTTAACATGTATGTATTATATAAAATAAAACAATATATTTATTAGATCAGCATAAGTTTTGTTTTATGAAGCTCCACATTCGTTTTTTAATTACATAAATTGTCTCCTTCACTCTAAGGTTGTCTGGCAGAGATCGTTTTGAAGCGAAAGTTGATTATTTCTACGTATTAGTATGATTGTCTAACACCCACCTACCATGTGTATATATTTTTTTTACTTTGGAGTTAGATCAATTTGTGTAATTTGTGCAGGGGTATTTATTTATTGAAAAAACTTCTTATCCCTAAAACGAAACTCATGAAATAGGATTTCGTTCGCCCCAAAAACAGCAGGTTTGTGAATCATATTGTCAAAAACATGATTCGAAGTTTGTTTTAAGTTAGTAACTTTACGGCTTATTAATTTTCTTGTTTATGGAAGTAAATTAACTTCTAAAACATTGTTTTGTTTCAAAGCGTATTTCGTGAAATGACAAAGCATTTAAAACTTTATAAATAACATTCAACTGTTAATAGCTTAATCAGGCGGTTAAAAATTTACTAGCTGACGTTGTCTTGTTTTAATTATAAATACTAGTGGTCTCCTGTTTGTCGAAATTAGACCATAATAAATTTTAATATCTTGTTGATAAGAACGCCAGCTTCATTTCTCAATACCAATTACTAAACTTTATGAATAGTTAGTTCGCCATCTGTGATCGTTATCATCAATTATATATTTATTTGTGTGTGTCAAATGCATAGCAGTGTGGGTAATATTTTATTTATTGATTTGAAAAATATTAGCGTTCTGCACTTCTCACACACATAAACTATAAGTGTGCTAAATTTTTTTCTCCTGCATCCGCGCAATTTTCGTAAAAAGGGTTCCAAAATTTTGGCATCACGTATTAATACGAATTGAACAGCTGGCAGTTAAGTACATTAATTACATAAAATTTAAATTCTTGTTAGGTTTTTTTAAATTTCTAATATTCCGCCAAACTCACATTTTCGATGGACCGACCTACGCCTCTCATCATCTTTTTGTTAGTAAATAGATGGCCAATATCTTCCATTACGAGAGGAAGCAACATACGGATTTATATCAATTTTGTAAAATACAATAGATTTTTAAAGTTCTTAAGAAGGCCACAAATCAAGCTATCTACTGATAACCTCTATGCTCTCATAACAGAGTCTGAAATTCTTTAAATTCGGAGGTCTTGATGTGTGGCCTTCAATACCCACACACATATCTTCTGATATTTTTTTGGAATGACTAATGTGTTACTAACCTCGCGGTTTTAAAACTTCGCCAGGCTTTGTGGGCCGAGCAGAGTGTTCAGTCCGAGACATTATTATTTAGATGGATGGGACTGTTCCCTACAACTTCAGCGAATCTTCTGATTTGGAGGGTGGAATAGCCGGCAGTCCTAATTATGTCAGAGGTTCTTCTACAGTTTCTGAGATACATCCTTGCTTCAGAATTACGAATTTTTCCTCTTGTTTCTCTTAAAACATAAAACTAGGTAGCACGATTCTTAATCACATAAAGATCCAATTATTTCTAAGAAGAAAACCAATCTTATTCTAACAGATTACAAAACTCGGTTGAGCCATGATTTAGAAGTCTAGTTAGAAGCTGTTTTTAATTATCTTCAGCCTTTTTACTGTGAAGAGGTTCAAGTGGCGACGGGTAATAAAGTTAACAAGCGCTTGAAGCGCTTGAAATTGGAGCTGGCTTAACGAGAGCCTCTCGAACCTCATCTCTAAACTAATGTTGTTTCGGCGATAAATATTTATAGAAAACAGAATTAACCTTACAAAGTATAAACTGTTTGAAATTTTTTTTGACAATTAGTTATATATATGTAAATTGTATAACTTGAATTCACCTATGTGTTTTTAAATGCAAAAGGCAGCAAACAAGCAAGCGGCTCCTCTATTTACTATAGATAACCGTAGTCTATAGACACCGTGGATACTGCAAGTGCGTCTCTGTCAAGTGGTCGGGGTGTCAGGCCTATGCAAGTCCTCCTGGCTACCCTACTATCCAAACCGAAACTTTACATTGTCATTATGGCGGTAGGAATAGGTAAGGCAGTGAATTACTACCCAGGCAAATTACTCCAGAGCACTCTACCACCAGTTATCTTGTCGGTAATCACGCGTTTTGTCTTCGCTTGTTTCTTACAACCTGCCAGAGAGGACGAGAGATGATCTATTCTACACAGAAAACCCGGACCAATAATTCGACATTTTAATTTCAGAAATGTTTCTATGGTTTGAATAAATTTCATCCCAAACGTTTCTCCTCTCTTATTAGCGAGAGTAAGAGTCCGATTTAATTTCTATTTGAAATAATTTTTTAGAAAATTATTTATAATAAATTTCAAATCAAATAAAAACATGTTTTCGGAATATGAGTATAAAAAATATACTACAAAAATATTTAAGCAAACATTATGGTGTGCAAATATTTTGATATTTAGAAATAAAAATATTTGTTTAAATATTATGCATAAAATTTACACAAATTATTATTAACGAGCGTAGGCTTACCGTCACTAACACAGTGACATCTCTGGCTAGGTTGTAGATTTGCACAGCGTCTCTCCCGGAGTGTTGATACCACCGCTTTAGGTATTCCTACCACCATAATGTCAGTGCTTACCATTGAAGTGTTCCGGTTCGGAGAATAAGGTAACCGGTACACTTACTTACCTTTGCTCAATGCCTAGCCTCAGGTTGGTAACGCACAATCACCACCTTTGGTGTCTCTAGGTGGCTTGAATTTCTTACTATCAGGATATCCGTCTGCTTCTTTACTTTCTCATATAAAAATATATTTTTATACACTAAATATTTATTTATCTTATACAGGCATGTACATATGTTCAGAAACCTGATCTATGTTCGTCACACAAATGCCTGCTACTATCGAGAATCAACCCGAACTTTGTGATTCTTCTTTAGCGTTACACGTATATGCTAACCCCTTACCAACGAGACGGTCTTTGGACACATTTTCGCGATCGAAGTCCCATTGACCCCATGCGAGCAATTGAGGGTTAATCCCTAAAATTATTTTTCATTTGTGCAGGTGGAAAGCAATCTGTTACCATTACGTGCGGCGCAAGCGGCAGGTCACGCGATATCGGAACGGCGACGCCTACACCACCACCCAGGTATGGCAGCTTACACTATGTTACAAAATTGATTAGCGTTAACATAGAAATGCAATTATATTTGCAGCTTTTGAAGTGAAAACTTCAAAAGCTTTGCGCACTTTTTTTGGAATAGGTAAAAACTTCTAAACTCGCGTCAGGACACGTGACGTGATCGAAAATTCGTAAGACAGCACAGGGCGCTTGCGCTAATGTTCGTGTTGTCATGTAAATGTACGATAGCGCAATAAACGAATCTTGTATTCTACCACATAAGTGATAATACGTTCATACTGATAATTAAAGCAATTCGTGCAAAATTATAAAAATGCCCAACGTTAATATTTAAGTTTTCGCTTCGGATGGCACTCTCGGACTGCAACCCGTCGTTTTTTAACATGAGAATGTAATGAATCCACCACCTGCTGGTGATTTAAACATGGTCCGTGGTACAGCGTAATCAGTCAGATAATGTAGATTCAGAAAGATTTGTCTTGATTAATAATAACTCGTGTTTCCTTAATAGGTTGCCACTACCTATTTTTTTGGTAAGCTCATAAAATGTACGAGAGGTTGAAGAAAATTAGAATTGCAGCATGTGAAATTACACCCCTTCCACAACAAAGTAATTTTGTATTAATCTTCATTATTCCCACATACAGGCGTTGGAATTTAATGCCTGGTTTACTCCACTTCCTTCTCAATTTCGCACAGTCTTCGATATTTTGACGGCAAATTATCTTATGTCTTGTTTATAACTAAAGGTACACAAACGCGGTTTCATCGCTTCAGAGCAAACTTTGCACTACTAAAATGCATTAATGAGTTAAATTTGAATTAACTTAATTGTAATAAATTATAACTTATTTATAATCTTGGACTAATGTTGGAGTAAAATTAAGTTGATGTTATAGTATGTATCAATAAAGCATTTAATACTAGGTTAAAACTTGGAGTACTTTACTACGTGTTTATTAATAAGACGGAGCGAGTATATAACATAACTGTTCACGCGGAGTTTCTTGTGACTCAAAAATATCATCAACAATTTGCGATGTTGCGAGTTTCGCAGCGAATCGTCCGGATTGGTACCACTGCCTTACCTATTCCTGCCACAATAACGTCCAATGCTTGCCCTTGACGTGTTCCGGTTCGGAGGGTAAGGCAGCCGTGAACTACTTTTGTTCGAGGCCTAACATCCCGGCTTCAGTTTGGCAACGCACCATTATCACCTTTGGTGTCTCTAGGCGGCGTGAATTTCTGACAATCAGGAAATCCGACTGCTTGTTTGCCTTCCATTATCATAAAAAAAGACGGCAACTGTGTTGGCCACGGTTGTTTCTTCCCTCCAGAAAAGCCATGTGTTGCTGTCTTATAAAACAAGAATGTTACATGAATTGTGCATAAGCAATTTGCACCAATACTCAAACCTATTTCAACTACAATTTCTCTTTGTGAAGCGAATTCCATTCATTTGCCAGTTGCCGCAGAACATGACTTTATCATCCGAGGCGGTTTTCCTGCAGCACATCTGCTATATTGTTGCCTTTGATAATCTGCCTTTGAGTATCATTTAGTTTTTAGGTATTTTTTTTATATATTTGGAATTTCTCCGTATTTGATCTAGGTATGTTTAAAAACCAAAAATAAAAACAAATTCACGTTACCCTACAAGAGGCACTTGTGACGTGTCTATACGAGTATAATACTGAATCTACCACCGGATCGGAACGTGGCCTCACACTGAGAAGATCTGGCAAGAGTCTCAGCGGGCTTGTCTTTTTTCCTTATTTTTAAATATGTATACAGTAATTAAAGTGATGATACATTAAATTTATAAGAGATTGGCATGATTGCGTTATTATCAACTAAATATTCAGCAATGGTATAATAACCTTTTTCATATAATTTCCATTTAACACAATTCTTAAATTTGTTAATTGGAAGGTCTTTCATGTAATTAAGAAGTTTTCAATAGTTAGAAAAATTAAATAGTTATTGTAATGTAACCGTGGAGACTGTCAAGTCTGGTGCTTAAGTTGATTATTCTGTAAATAATTTGAATGGAATAAAACTGCACAAAACCGAGTTCAATTTCACTATTATGTCATCCAAGTAAACAATTAAATTAATTGGTCTAACATTCGAAACCGAGTTGACCTTCACCAAGCTTTTAAAAGGATTATAAATTTAGTATATTTAAAAACGCATTAAGAAAATCGGTCGAATGCGAGTCGGACTCGCCCGTGAAGGGTTCCGTAGCAACAATCATCATATTTCAAATGATCTTTCAATTTATTTATTTTTTATTTCATGTACACAGCGCTATCTCTTAACAGTTAAGAACAACTATTTTAAGTGTTGGTGTTACAGTACCTGATAAAAAGAAACTACTTACTAGATCTCGTTAAAACCAATTTTCGTTAGAAGTTTACATGGTAATAAACATTTTTGAGTTTTTTATTTACATATACGATACGTCGTTCTCTTATTTTAGAAGTTACAGGGACACATTTAGCACTTTGGAAGTGTCTCTTGCGCACTATACAGTTTAGAAAAAAAAACTTCAATACCAATTTGAAAGACTAATCTATAGATACTCTACACATGTTGATTTAATAAAAAAAATCGAGTTTTAGTCCAAACATGGGGAACGTATGTATATCTATCTAATGTATCTTAATGTGATTAACAGAGTACATCTAGGTACTTACCAAGTTTCAACAGCATAACTCTCATTGTTGCGGAAAAGAGTGGCTGTGACATACGGACGCACAAACCGACACGAAGTATCTATAAGGGTTCCGTGTTTTAACTTACAGCTACGGAATTCTAAAAAAGGGTTTCTTGAAGAAAACCTGTACAAAATATTTTAATAATGCAGAATTAAGATAATAAGAATATTTTATATTGACTTAAAGTCCATGACGTATAGGATGTAAAGACGTTAGGTTGCCTGTTATTTACCTCGACAAACATTTGGGCTACCAGGTATGAAAAGGTATGTCGCTCTCAGTTCCTTTCAGTTAATTCGATTATAGCAAAAAAATTAAAACAAATATAGAAAAAAAAACATGGAAAAATTAAAACATATGCGCGTATTTATTTTTCTACGAAAAAAAATGGAATAAAAAAAATCTTTTTAAAAAAAACGATCAAAATTTGTAATAAAATGTGTTGAATTCTATTTATTATCAGCTGATATAACATATGAGATGATACATAGACCTACACCTTCTACTTTAACTACTACCACTATATAAATGTAGCTCAAAAACGCTAAACCAATTAGCAAAAATTTAAAAAAATATAATATAATATGTAATACAAATATATTATAATCATAATTAAAGGTCAACTTTATTAAATAAAACAATCGGACTACCTACTTTGTAGAAAGCTAAACATGATCTTAACATAAGAAAGACAAATACGCGTCAAATTTAGAAATTTCCTTGTTTTTTCATCGGTTGAAAATAAGAAAGTTCTACATAAAAACGTACGAGCTTCAATATCGCTGTCCCAAAAAAAGCAATCTTATCTGAGGTTTTCTAGAATTGTCAACATCTTAATCTTGTCTTCGAAAACGAAAAAATATGAACCTTCATGTAAAACCCTTCGTAGGGAAGAAAGAAAAGAAAACATATCAACTGAGATCGACATAAAAATGCGGGAACGTCCGTTAAATGTCCCGAGACCGTCGTTTCACCGTCTTCCGGAGGGGAGGTGTGTGAAAATAGGTGTAAATACTACGGTTGCGGTCATCAAAACTAAATTTACTTTTCTGTTTGAGGAAAGATATATTTTTATCAATATGATCAAAACCATAACAAAATAGTGAATTAGATTGCTGGAGTTAATTTAGTTGTTTAGGTTCCTATAATTTAGATTTATATTATGAGTACAATAAGCCGTTTAATCGTGGGATTTGTCACTTGATACTCTCGATAATCCCGTAAATAACTTAAGTATCTTCACGCCCATATCCCTGAAATGGTAGGCAGAGGCACAACCAGGGCACCCACGACTAGCCGAAGATACTAAGTCCCATAATGTGATAGGTGGCAAGCCTATCGCCAACCGGGCACGTGTCCAATCCCGACTAACATTTTTTTTATTAGAAAATTGGAAAAATCCGATTTTCTTTTTGTTGGCCGACCCGGGATTGGAACCCGGGACCTCATGCAGTCAAGTCCAACACCCGGACCGCTCGACCATAGAGGCGACAACTTAACTTAACTTAACTTGACTAACTAACTTAACTTGAATAACTTAACGTAAAGATATGTATTTATGCATGTATGCAGTACAATATGCAGAACCTAGGAGGTGTCATTTCACTTTTTACATTTAGCATTTTAGGGCGTACCTCTTGAAGAGTCTTAGTAAAACTATATCTGACGTGACGTTGTGATTATTAATTCATAATATACGCTCAGCGGTTTATGAGCCTTCATCCAATACCTAAGTTTCAATTTTGGTTATTAGTCGTGAGTTTTTGAGTAAACCTGTAGTACCTGTTAAGCGAGTATGAGCCTTTGACTACAGGTCTTAAGATTCTCTGTACGTCATATTAGTATCTTAAACAGTGGTCTAGCGGTTCAGGTGTTGGACTTGACTGCACGAGGTCCTGGGTTCGAATCCTGGGTCAGGCTGTTGAAGAAAATTTGGTTTTTCCCATTTTCTAATAATTTATAATTATTATAAATTAGAATAACTGTGAGGTTTCTGACCCTCTTTTTTTCATGATACAACTTTTCGAACCGATGTTCGAGTCGTTTTATTAAAAAATTTAAGACTTTGTAACACTATTGATAAATTTATATAGATTATAAGTGTTTCTTGTTACTTGCAATCAGATTATTTAGAATGATTAATAATCTACCAAGAGACATAACCGGATTGGTACCATATATTCATTCAGTCATATTATCAGTGACCCTAATTACGTCATATACAAAAGGCTTGGCAACCCACAGTTAACACATTTTGGTGGCTTTATAGCGAATATACTGCATTAAAGGCCACTCCGATTTACAGTGGTGTGGAGTTTAACTTTGTACTGTAAAACTTTGATTTGCATACATTAACCGTACTTTATATGATACTACCATCGCATCTCCGTGCAGCATTTCAAGATTAAAATCCGCATCGCCGCATACTGGAACGTTATGTAGTCTAATGTTAAACCAGCAGGGTCGCAGATAACAACTATCTACATACCCTTAGTCACTAGAAGCTGCTAAAAGAATCTGATACGCTGATTGAATGTGATTTTTTTTGACATTAGATTGCAGAAAAACAAAGAGAATTCCTGATGGTAAGAAATTCACGCCTCCTAGAGACACCAAAGTGTTAAGGTGTGTTGCCAACCTGAAGCCAAGATGTAAGGCTTTAAACAAAAATAAGTTTACTGGCTACCTTATCCTCTGAACCGGAACACGTCAACGGCAAACACTGACTTATGGCGGCAGGAATAGGCAAGGCGGTGGTACTATTCCCGGCGAATCACTGCAAAACTCTATCACCTAGTCAGGTGTCAAGGAGTTAGTGACGGTTAATCTTTTTCTCCCCTTTTACGGGCTGCCGGGCAGGAAGGCAGATGGTCTATTGTACAAAGGAGCTGGGACCAACCGAGGATGTGATGAAACAAGACACCCAATGGACTCTTTCATGAATGCCAAAAACATTTATTTATATATATTTTATGGATGTCATTCTCTTCTCCTAAAAAAAATTAAAAAAAATTTTAAAACTACTCTTAACACTAACTTCTACTCAAAAAATATAAATACTCTTTTACAGGAGCTTTTCCTTGAAGTTCCTAATTCCGCGCATGAGAAATATCCAGAGTTAGCTCTAGAGACGTGGTGTTAATTTTTACAATCAAAAATCGCGTTTTTTTAAAGCAATACTATAAAAAAAATGTAAGTAAAATGTAATTTAGAAGAACCTCTTCTAGGTGAAGGTATTTAATTTCCTGATGATCATCACAAATTTTGCATACGTACTTTGCCACTGAGAACGAATGAATACGTTAAAGTATCAACATTACAAAAAATGTTTTTGAAAATGACGATAATTTTTTGTCTGTGGGCTTGAATTAAGATGCTGTCATAAAAAAATAATGTTTAATGGTCTGTCATATCTATGTTTATATTATTTAATGAACTCTGCTATTTTCTCTCACCTAAAAACGTGAGCGCATTCAGTTCCGGTGGAAGAATTCAGGGTTATATAGACTTATATAGAACGGGAGAACATGTTAATTCCAGATACTGAACCCGCCTATTTTAATACAGAGCTCTTTCAAAACTTTTTTAAAGGTATGCCCCCATTAAGCGAATGCCAGACCTACGTCACTGTGAAGGCTAAGGTTGTCATTTGAGAGAGTAAGATGGAATTTGGTTCTCTGAAACTCTATAAAATTTATTAGAAATTTCCTGTGCCATTTAATCACAGTTGTAATTCAAAGTTATTCTGTACATTTACTTTTCACTTTTTCACTGAAAGGTCAAACTAAATGCTCTTTTTTCGTCACTCGTCGCTGGTTTTGGGTTTTAACTCAGAAACCACGTAAAGATTATAATACTTTTTTTATGTATACCCTCTGTGGTCTAGCGGCCCGGGTGTTGGACTTAACTGCATGAGGTCTCGGGTTCGAATCCCAGGTCGGCCAACAAAAAGAAAATTGGATTTTTCCAATTTTCTAATTAAAAAAAATGTTGGTCGGGATTGGAAATGTGCCCGGTTGGCGATAGGCTTGCCACCTATCACATTGTGGGACTTAGTGTCTTCAGCTAGTCGTGGGTGCCCTGGTTGTGCCTCTGCTTACCTCTTCGGGGATATGGGCGTGAAGATACTTTTATACATACAAGAGGAGGCAAACGATCAAGTGGGTCATAAAGTAATCATCTCCGCCCACAAACTTCCATAAACCAGGAGTATTAGTATGCGTTGCCGATCTTTAAGTACCTGTAAGACCTTGAAGTTGCTGTAGTTTTCATTGTTAAATAGAAAATATCTTAAAAAGGATTTTCTAGGTTTTGGCATGCATGCATAAAGAATGGGCTTAGGTAAGGCAGCAGCAATATTACTGGATCTCAACGAGTGACATTTGGCGGTAGATGCCACCAAATGTCAAACCCACGGTAACATATAAAAACTCTATATGCCGTTGATTTTACCCGTAACATATTATACATACATACATACATATCGATATGCCAAGTCCCTTACGGGGTAGGCAGAGAGAGTCTAGTGCCAAATCTCACGATCCTGCCAGATCTGCCTGGCTTCTTCTACATTCATAAACCTTTGCAGACAAATACAATGGTTTTGGACACTTTTGATACCACCTTCCGATAACATCCTAGCGATTTAATTGTGAAATACCTACCTTGGTCTCCCAGGGTACCTACATCCATCCACATTCACATTGTATATTTATTTATTTATTTAAATTTATTGTATACAAATAAAAAATATGAGTACAAAAGGCGCAGGCGTTGTCAATCTTTCCTCTGTCGTTCTTTCTATCTAATCGAACCAACGGAGCATACCCATTCTCATTTTACCACCAACTCGTTCTTTAAATTCCACTCTTTTTCGAATCTCATTGTTACGAATGCGGTTAGAAAACGCTACTCCACATGTTTTCTGAAGCGTTCTTATTTCGGTCGCATTTATTCTACTGTCATGATTTTCCTAACATACCTAACTCTTGCTTCTATACAACAGCGTTGAGATAAGCACAGAATTATGCAAAGCGAGTTTAGTATTTTGACTCTAAACCTCGCTTTGAAACAGCTCACCCAGCCCTCTATTCACACTATTACCTGCAAACATTATCCTTTCTACATGTACCTTCCATCCTAGCTAAAAGCACAGTCAAGATATACAATTTTATTCATTTGATCTAACACTATATCAGCAACTAAAACTCTTATATCCGTTCTGGCTATGTCTCATTCAAACACTTTGGTTTTTATCGCATTCAAAATTCAAATGTAAGCATGTTTTTTTTTAATCACCTTCCATAACTGTGGCCAGTGTTGCAGCTTAGATGGCAACACATAACAATTTTGCTATAAGTCAAATTGTGTAATTTGTCAAAGCAACAGCAGTTTAATTTTTAACAACAGAAATAGCAACAATTTTATTTATAACAGCAAGTAAGTTTTGAATCACAGATGAGCTTTTTATTGCCTTAGATTTAATAAAAGATGAGAAGCAGGTTATTTCTAGTTTGATGTATATCCTACACAAAAAGGTGTCAAGAAGTAATATTATGATGTGTTTGTTAAACTATCTCAGCCAATATATTTTTGCAACAAACTTTAGGGTTGATGGAATAGGGATAATTCCCCCTCACAGGGTGTATCCCTGGAGAGCGCGATCCGATTGACTTGCTTTGTAAATCAAATACAGTGTGATGTTAATTAATTTTACATTAAATATTTGAACATTTCATTTATTGTTGCCAGTAATCGAATTTAGACTACATAAATATTATAAATATGTATGTTTGTAATTCAGGAAATCAAATTTGGACTCATATAATGTCATGATTATGTTTGTCACCATAAAATAATATAAATCGTTTGGCCATGGACGTACACAAAAAACAAAACGTGACGATGAAATATATATTGACTTACATTCTTCATTTAATATTTTATCAGTTTTTATGGCAGTTCTGTTTAAATAAAATAAAATTTGTAAAACTGAAGTTTTACCGTCGTATTTGTATGAAACGAATGATGATTTATGAATGTGGTGAAGTCTATGGAGAGTTTGAATTTGAATGAAACTAGGCAGCTCTGCAGGGATCGTGACACTTGGCACTCCTAAGGAACTAAGCAACCTCTAAAAAACGCACGTACATACACTTTTTTAGGGTTCCGTACCCAAAGGGTAAAAACGGACCCTATTACTAAGCCTTCGCTGTCTTTCTGTCTCCAGGCTGTATCTCAAAAACCGTGATAGCTATAAAGATGATTTTTTACACAAACGATGTATTTCCGTTGCTATAACAACAAATACTAAAAATAAAAAATATGTTAAGGACTAAACCCCATACAATAGACGTGTTTATTTTGTATTATTTTGCTCAATATTAAAAACCGTAACAGGTCGACGCTACAAATTTTCACAGAACATTTACTCGTATATTACCTTTCAAAATGAATGATTAAATAATATTAAAGTAAATATTAAAGGGACCCCCCTTTAATATTTACTTACCCCCCATACAACAAACGTAATTTTTAATAGATAGTACGGAACCCTTCGTGCGCGAGTCCGACTCGCACATGGACGGTTTTTACAATTACTTAGATTTACAATTTACTTGTGATACTTTTGGTGTTGAGACATTTGTGCATTAACAGAGATGTTGGTTTGTCTCTTCGAGAGTAAAAAAACATGTAGGTATGTAGTACGTATACATTTTACTCTCGAAATACTCAAGTTATTTTGTTATTTTATTTTATTTTCGATAAATTAATTCTCCGCCTCGTTGGTCAAGGGTTTAGCGTACACGTCTAACTTCGACCAACCGCGAAGCTCGGGTTCGATTCCCGACGGGGGCAGGCATAGTTGTGTGATGAGCATTTAGATGTCTGCCTTTTTCAGGTCTGGGTGTTTATTAAATGTATTCTGGTATCTATTTATGTACCTATTTCAATGTATTAGTATCGTGGACTAACACCCATAACACAAGCATGTAATTTGCTTACTTTGGGTTTAGATTCAATTTGTGTAACTTGTCCAGAGATATTTATTCAAATTTATTTATTTTTATTAAAATCAGAATAAATTTAATATTTTTAAGTATTTCTATGTATTAGTATCGTTTGACTAACACCCATAACACAAGCATGTGATTTGCTTACTTTGGGCTAACGCCCAAATCAATTTGTGTAGTTTGTCCAGGGATATTTATTTACAAAATTTGCAATATATCTAAGAAACTGTACGCTAATCAAAGTTGTTCGAAAATTGAACGATTAAGAAGTAATTAAGTATCTTCACGCCCATATAACGATCGATCGATCGATGTCACGAACAGGTAGGCAGAGGCACAACCAGGGCACCAACGACTAGCCGAAGACACTAAGTCCCACAATGTGATAGGTCGCAAACCCTTCCCCAACCGGGCATATATCCAATCCCGAGCAACATTTTTTTTATTAGAAAATTGGCAAACCCAAATTTTCTTTTTGTTGCCCGACCCAGGTTTAAAACCCGGGACCTCATGCATTCAAGTCCAATACCTGAACCGCTAGAGCACGGTTAATACTAAATTAGTAATATTACGAGTATTTTCACTCAACCTGTAGCTTGCATAGTTCATCGTCCCTATAAACACAGCGATTGTTGGGATGTCGATCGATAGAGTTGTGCACACATTAGTCAAATCGCTAGTGTTTCAATTTTGAACTCTATTCCAGTCTGGAAGATCTCTTAAGTTTTCTGACTGCTTTGTTCTCTAAACCGAAATACTAACAACATAATTGCTTTATCACTGACGTCATAGCAATAGGACAAGTTGTTTCGCCGTTTCTTCTGCTGTCTGGTTAGGTTTGGAAACGGTGGTAGTTTACGGTAGACAGGGATAAATTAATTTACATTCTAAAAATTGTTTGTATTAATAAATAATCATGTACCTTATCAATACAATAAACAGTGTGTAAATAATAAAACTAATTGATTAATACCTATCTAACTATTAAAATATTTGCACACCAAAAGTTGGTAGAATATGTAGAAACACCTGAATAATTTTGTAACATCTTGGTAACACTCATATTCCGCAAATAAATAGTTTTTCTTTTCTTTTTCTTTCTTTCTTTTCAAGTCTCCATACATGATTGTAAATTTGTATGGCGACCATGACACAGTCATGCATGCATCACTCAATAATATTAATTATCTTTGATACTATTAATGTCTGGACCAAAAGCTTTATTTTTTGTCGCGGGCGGAATGTCCGCGCGGATGTCGATCTTCGCGTGATAAAACTGAAATATTAAGATTTTTTTTTCTACGTATTTTTCCAGGATAAAAAGTATCCCATTTTATGCCCAGGATAATAAGGTATAATTTTGTCAAGTTTCATCGAAATCGAGCCGTTAGTTTTCACGTGATGCCTGAACATACATACAGACAGATAGACAGACAAAATTTTTTTTAATCACATATTTGGATTTGGTATCGATCTAGTAACACCCCCTGCTATTTATTTTTTAATATTTTTAATATACAGAATTGACCCTTATACAGATTTATTTTATGTACCTATAGATTTCCATTCTTGCAATCAAAATTAAAATAAGTACAGCCTATTTTTTATGAGAACTCTAATTCTTACAAAAAACACGTTCTTCCCTGTGAACGTTTGGTAAGACGAACTGTCAGTCATGGTAGCTTTTAAAACATCCACTATACGAATGATTTTGCTGGTTTACCACTGTCACTATATACAATTTAAATGACTGCTAACAAAATGTATATGTATTTTTTTATGATACTGGAAGGCAAACAAGCAGACGGATTTCCTGATGATAAGAAACTCCCGCCGCCTGGAGACACCAAAGGTGGTAATGGTGCTTTGCCAACCTCGCCTAATGCCTCGAGCAAAAGTAAGTTTGCCGGCTACCTTGCCCTCCGAACCGAAACACGTCATGAAGTTATGGTGGCAGGAATAGGTAAGGCGGTGGTACCAATCCGGTTGAGTTGCTGCGAAACTCTACCACCATGATATGAGCTTCATACAAACTTCAGTCACTGGCTTACATGCAAGGTTATCTGTAAGTCAAATTAATGGGCCTGGTCAAACTAACGTCAAAAGCTATCATGTGCTGGCAGGCGTATAATATTTTGTTAAGCATCATTCAAACGTAATTCAGCGACTGTACTGAAAATGACAGCAATACCTACCGTCTAATGGATGTCTAATATCGATATAATTTCATTAGTTAACAAACATTTAAATATAATTGATAACTAATAGAAATAAATGGTACCTGCATGACTATGAAATGGATTTCATGAAGCGCTTATGGTCTCCATTTCAATTCTCTGAGTAACCAATAGAGGTGCTGGTTCAATTTGTCATACAAATAATTTATAATTTGAATGAAAAGGGTAATGAATGTGAAGGAAGCCAGACAGGTTTGTCAGGAAGGTGATGTCTGGCACTCGATACTCTCTGCCTACCCCGTAAGGGACTTGTCGTTAAGATATGTATGTATGTATGTATGTAACGCTGTAAGACCAGAGGGTTTAACCTCTATTCCTCTTCTCGTCTATAAGATTTAGGTGGCGTACCTCTTGAAGAGCCTAGGAAGGTGATGTCTGGCACTCGATACTCTCTGCCTACCCCGTAAGGGACTTGGCTTGAAGAAATGTGTGTATGTATGTATAATTTATAATTCCTTAAAGAAACGCATCTGCAATACTCCGGGTCCGTAATCAGCTCCTATGCCTCTTATATAAAAAAAAAGACGCTAGCAAATTTTCAGGACCAGAAGTTTATAGTAAAGGCTGAGATTAACTAAGCAAAGAATTTAATTACTAGATTATTCTGTGAGCGAGCGATGAGATTATCTCAACTACTCTGTCAAATCTGTTTTGATTTATTATTCGAATATATCAAGGTTTTGAAAATTCAGACAAACTATGCGGTTTATGCTACGTAAGCAGCTTGTGGGAATATGTGATATGATATGCCCTTTGACGCTCCCTAGCGCTACACGGGACTCTGGAGAGATATTACATTTTCCACGAAAAATGTATGAAAACTGTTCAAGATTCTTTTTGCTATGCTGTAAGCAAGGGTTATAATATGTTTTGCGACTATGTTTTTGTTTAACTGATTCTTTGGTTGAGAAATAAACATACACAACTATACTAGCGGTACGCTATGATGGTCAGTTTAATGTCTATAGCTAAGTAAAAATGTAAGTTTTCGTTTTATGATTACTTTTTAATGAGCTTACTTGTCATACCATATAAAAAAAATGTGTGCGTGTACTAGTGTACACTCGTAAGAAGTGAAAAAGTGAAACTTCTTTATGACGTTATTTTTCAAAAAATAATTTACTATATGCAACTTTACAGAAATTGGTTAAATAAAGTTTATTGCCAATCCCTACTCCGCTAGAGAAAGTATACTTCGAATCACGCGTGGTAGGGATAAGAACAAAGATGGCCCGTAACGGAAAAATGTGACGCGTAACGAAAAAATGTTACACTAAATTTTTTTCCAACCCCGATAAAGAAGTTTCACTTCAATACAAAAAAATGTGAATTCGATTTGCATTCGGTCAAATTTTTTTTTGTAATAAATATACATTCACATCACTATTGTGATATGTCAAACTGGCTGGTTAAGCTTACCGCTAAGATTATGACATGTGATTGATATTTATAACGAAATATAAACAGGTATATCAAATTTATAGAAATGAGTAAAAAGTAAAAACGGTAAAAACAAATAATTTCTTCTTTATTTGCAAAAACATTTTGACAATTCAACTATGGTGTAACGCTCGCTGACCGCATTCGTAACAGTGAGATCCGAGAAAGAGTGGGATTGAAGGAAAGTGTTGGTGTTAAAATGCGAAACGGCATGCTCCGCTGGTTCGGTCATGTGGAAAGAATGACAGATGAAAGATTGACAAAGCAGATATACAATGCGAATGTGGATGGATGTAGGTACCCGGAGAGACCAAGGCTGACATTTCACGATCAGATCAATCGGATGTTATCCGAGGGTGGTGTCCAAGAGTCTCCGAAACCTGCGTGTTTGTATAAAAAGGGTAATGAATGTGAAGGAAGCAAGACAGGTTTGTCAGGATCGTGAGGTCTGGCACTCGATACTCTCTGCCTACCCCGTAAGGGACTTGGCGTGAAGATATGTATGTATGTATTTTGACATATTTGAAATAGTATATATTTGACGTATATTTGTCAATTTGTACTGTTCAGATTAATCGATCAACAAACAAATAATTGTAATTTTTTAGAAGCAATATTTTGATCTTAAACTTTTTATTTGATAAATAATCATTAATCGTCAAGATAAAAGAAAAATTTTACATAAATAAATATGACATATATGTGTAAATGCTGTATAGTTATATATTTTTTTTAATTTAATTTATTGTGCATTGTAAGTCGACCATTTAAGTTATTTATGAGCTCCTTTTTGGGTGAGCTGGAAGAAATCTCTTTATCTGACCTTTTGTACAAGTCTAACTTTTAAAATTTATGTAATTTTTTTTTGTATACAAAAAATGATTAAATAAATAAAAAATCGCCTCTGTGGTCTAACGGTCCGGGTGTTGGACTTGATTGCATGAGGTCCCGGGTTCGAATCCTGGGTCGGCCAACAAAAAGTAAATAGGATTTTTTGCAATTTTCTAATAAAAAAAATGTTGGTCGGGATAAGAAATGTGCCGGTTGGCGATAGGCTTGCCACCTATCACATTGTGGGACTTAGTGTCTTCGGCCAGTCGTGGGTGCCTTGGTTGTGCCTCTGCCTACCTCTTCGGGGATATGGGCGCGAAGATACTTTTTTTTACTTTTAAATAAAAATTAAATCAGTCAATCAAAAAGCAATAGTTGGATCATATTTTTTATATTATATTTGAAGGCAAGGCAATCAGACGGATTTGATGATTTTAAGAAATTCACGTCGCTTAGAGACACCAAAGGTGGTAATGGTGCGTTACCAACCTGAGACCGGGATGTTAGGCCTCAAGCAAAAGTAAGTTTTTTGTAATTCCACATATTTTCTAATATGTGACTTGTACTTTTCAAATGTTTTCGCTATACATTTTGGTGCCGCTATATATCACACATAATATGATGTACATAGGGGTTTCTTTTCTTTACACCGTTTTCTTTTGTTATTTTATTTTCTTTCTAACAAACTTATTGGTAACACAGTCACACGCCGCGAAAGGGGCGGTCATGAATATTTTCATGACTTGCCGAAGTAAATTCCAAAAAATCCTGTTAAAATAGGCACAATATTCAAATCATTTATTACTCTAGACACTAGCACCTTCCCAACTTTACCTGAAAACAAATTCTTAAGCTTCGGCCAAACCGAATCATCAACCCAAAAACGATTATAACGCTTAACTGATAAACACAATAAGGGCCACTTGAGCATTCCCGGGTTACATTTAATATTGAGTTAAAATGTCAAATATAAGGTGATTTAACCCTAGATAGACGCTAACTCAGTGTTAAATACATAACCTAGAAACGTACAAGTGGCCCTAAAGCGACAATTGTGCGAACTGCGGACTTTATTTTAAGTCAATTGTCACTAAAGTCACACGTCTCTAACATATTCAATTAATAAAACTGTTTCTCAATAAATAACTATTATAAATTACTAGGTATATTGAACTGATCTAAGCACAAAGTTATCTTATGCTTGTCTTGTTGTGATGCATGTAATAATGCTTATATCAGGGTTAATAGTCACCGATACTTATACAGGGTTAGTAGTCATAGAAAAAAAAGTCACCGATACAGGGTTAGTAGTCATAGAAAAAAAAGTATCTTTACGCCCATATCCCCGAAGAGGTTGGCAGAGGCTCAACCAGGGACTAGCCGAAGACACTAAGTCCCAGTAAGATAGGTGGCAAGCCTATCTCTAACCGGGCACATATCCAATCCCGAGCAGCGTTTTTTTTTATTAGAAAATTGAAAAAACCCAATTTTATTTTTATTGCCCGACCCGGGAATCGAACCCGAAACCTCAGGCAGCCAAGTCCAACAACTGAACCGCTAGACCACAGAGATAGAAAAACTTACAGAAATACGCACTGTAATAAATTTTATAAGCATCCAGACCAAGAAATACAGACATCTGTGTTCGTCATACTTAACAAACTATCTGGTAATTTCATATTTCATCATGTTATAAGTATCAACAAAGTTTTGAATTCCAGAAGTTAAAAATAAAATGATTCAAGATATTAGTAATATCTATACACACGTCACCACAAGTCGCGTTCGTTGCACGTCAAACGTCAAAACTGTTGCGGTCGTAAAGGTTTGCAATTGCAAAGCCCCATACATACTTTTGCAGTGGCCCGCGCCGCGCGGTAGACATTACCGCTTCATTTTTGCTTTGGTTGCATAGATTTAGCTGAAGCCTTAAGTCTCGCTGAATAAAAAAAAATATCCACACCCTCACGCCCATATCCTCACACAACCAGGGCATCCACGACTAGCCGAAGAAACTAAGTCCCACAATGTGAGAGGTGGTAAGCCTTTCGCCAACCGGGCACGTATCCAATCCCGAAAAACTTTTTTTTATTAGAAAATTAGAAAAAAAGGTCTTGAGAAATGAAAATGGCGTTTTTGTCAACAAGATATGTAAATTTGTTATGGTCGTATTTCGACCAACGGGCGACCACTAGTAGCTATTATTCGGCTACGCATTACGCACAACAATAGAACTATGTCCCCACTCGAATCCGCTGCGTCACACATTGGAAATTTCATTGTTGCAACAAACTTGCCGTATCACTCGTATAGTCGGCCCCGGTGGAGCTGCATCTCGATATGTTTCTAATAAAAATAAAAGTTTCTTCACGCCCATATCCCTGAAGAGGTAGGCAGAGACACAACCAGGGCACCCACGACTAGCCAAGACACTAAGTCCCACAATGTGATAGGTGGCAAGCCTATCACCAACCGGGCACATTTCCAATCCCGACCGATTTTTTTATTAGAAAACTGGAAAAATCCTATTTTCTTTTTGTTGGCCAACCCGGGACCTCATGCAGTCAAGTCCATCACCCGGACCGCTAGACCACAGAGGCGATAAACATAGGCGAGGCGAACATAGGCATTCGCCTATGTTGAGGCGAGGTGATAAACATACACTTTTATTACATACATCATACATAGGTATCACCTTTCCAAGTGATTTTACACACATCACCTACTCATGTGTCTAAATGACATTTGTAAGGTGATTGCAGTAACACACAGTTACCTATTTTAGTACTTACAATAATTTAATGATTTTTCTAAAATTATCTAAGTCAATTTTCATATTGTAATCTCTGTACCAGATGACTTAGCAAATATATTTTCGTACACGAACGTCGCCTTTGAAAATTACACAAATTTTGTAATTTATCTTTCATGTAACACGTTGGTAACACAATCACGTGCCACGAAAGGGGTGGTCATGAATATTTATGGCCCCGTTCATGACTTCCCGAAGTTAATTACAACATTGGCTGTTAAAATAGGCGCAAAATAAGGATGTTGAATTCATTTATTATACATGGATATTAATTAATACACATCGGTAATGAGTCATTACTAGTGAGATATTAACGGCCAGTAGAGATATCGTTTATTATAGACCGACAAATAGGCATTCGTTGTTATTTTTTTAATCTATATCACTGCATAGCATAAAACGAAATCGCTTTCTTCTGTCTGTCCCTATGTATGCTTAAATTGTTAAAACTACGCAACCGATTTTTAAGCTGTTTCTTTTAATAGATGAAGTGATTCAAGAGAAAGGTTTATGGGTTGCTAGTGCATTTATAAAAACTAGTGGTCGCCCGTTGGTCGAAATTCGACTATAATTAATTTTAATATCTTGTTGATAAGAACGCCATCTCCATTTCTCAAGACCAACTACTTTGTTTTTAAACTTTTTGTGCGCCATCTGTGATCTTTTATCGTTATCATCAATATATTTGTTTGTGTGTGTCAAATGCATGGTAGTGTGGGTAATGTTTTACTTATTGATTTAATGTACTTTATATGCATTGTTATTGAAAAATATTAGCGTTCTGCACTTTTCCTACACATAAACTATAAGTGTGCGAAAGTTTATGTTCCTGCGCAATTTTCGTAAAAAGTGTCCAAAGTTTTGGCATCACGTATTAATATATAGATGAATCACTATTTCCCGTATCATCGCATCACGAAGGCACGGATGGAATATTTTTGATTTATTTATTGTGTTAACTATGCTCAGGATCATATCAAGAAAAAAAGTAAACGGCTGACTGTTTTGGTTAAAATTTTGTATGTTTAACTCAATGTGTTCCTGGATTGCTTGAAAACACTGAAACACTAAGTCCCACAATGTGATAGGTGGCAAGCCTATCGCCAACAGGGCACATAGCCAAACCCGAGCAACATTTTTTTATTAAAAAATTGGAAAAACCAAGTTTTCTTTTTGTCGCCTTATGCAGTCAAGTTCAAAACCTAACCGCTAGACCACAAAGGCTTTTTACTACATGCATCTGAATGTATATATACATTACCGCATACGGTATATGTACCAAACCAACTTCTTTTATTATTTTTTGTTCGTTCCGGCTAATCTCTAAATCGGTTGAAACGATGTTGACGAAATTTTCACTTTCATATACTGGTAAAATATTATATCATAATCTATTCTTATTAAATTTATTAAAAAAATCCGCATTTAGTAAACAAACTAGTTTTATGTTAAATTCAATTAGGACGATGCAAAAACAGCTAGTGTATCGTTACACTATTGATCAATATTCCGTTACTTTTTTATTGAAAAATTCTCATTTAGTAAGATACAACAAGTTTTTTGAGATTAAATAAAATAAAGCCTTCTTCTTTTTCTTTCTTTAGGTTTTGGCATTCACGTTAGTATTTCGCCATTAGTCAAGTACAATTTGCATCAATTTAAATAAAATCTGCATTCAATTATAATTAGTCATAAGTCATTAGTCATCAATAAGTCATGTCAGAGTCTTGGGTAAAGCGGTGGCCTATTACTCAAGCTCATGTACTGAAAATTGGCGGCAACGAGGAAATACACAATACGCTAATTTCTTCATGATTATTTCATTAGTGCACTTCATTGAACAAAATTGCACAAAATGCTACCAAAATTGACTAATTTCACTTAATATAAACACTTAATTCAATAATTATAAAAAAACTTCGACCATTTTTTCTCTCGATGGCGCCAAAACTCTAAATAAAACCTTAAATATTATTTCTTGTAAAAAGAAACTAACAAAAAGGTCAATATATTATTAGCATAAAGGTCATTAGCAGGAACCAGATTTAACGCGGAGGTTCCTTTCCAAGGAGAAAAAATTAAAAATGGCGTCATACCGCGTTAATGTCTGTAATTAGAAGAAGTGCTTCAAATGCAAATGGATGGAGCATGGGTCGGTGGATTATCCTATTAAAATTAAGCATTATGTCAAAGTTTCAAAGACAATTTCAATAATGATTACTTTTTCTTACTTAATGCATAAAAATCTAGATAGACTGAAGCTATAAGTCAAATGATTAGCGCAAGTCTCTGCAACATTGCCTAGATATTTTTAAAAGAAATGTTAAAAAACATAAATAATAATAGAATGTTAAAAAGTTATAGACCAAAATATTCTACTATTAATAAATTACAGTAGGTAATATTATTTTAGCGTAATTGATGACGCAAACAATTTATATGGATTAAATCATTGTTTTTCCCATTTTCCCTGCAATTTTTCTGGTTTCCTATTCATATGAACCATCTCTTGACAATAACTAAGACAACAGTGAGTATTGTAAAACTGACAACAAAACCTACCGTGTAGTGGGCATCTATGACATTCTATGGGCGTCTACCGTTTACTTGATGTGACGTCATAATACTATAAATCTAATAAAGGTAGTAACTAGCGCTCTATGAACTTTAGCGTATACCGTTACATTTTATGAAGGGTGACGTCACATACCGTCTTATTAAGGAATACGAAGTAAAGTACTTCAAGGTTCAATCTGGTATTCAACAATGTGATACAGACTATAACGTAAACCTAACTTTACTCCTACTTTAATCATAAGACGGATAATGTTTAAACATAGAGTGTTAAGTTCTTGTACCTATGTGTAAAAGAAACACATGTTTTGTTGTTAGTATTAGTGAATAATACTTATGCCCATTAAAGTATCTTAATGCCCATATCCCCGAAGTGATAGACAGAGGTACAATCAGGGCGCCCACGTCTAGCCGAAGACACTAAGTCGCACAATATGAGAGGTGGTAAGCCTATCGCTAACTTGGCATATATATTCAATCCCGGGCAACGTTATTTTTATTAGAAAATTTGAAATACACATTTTCTATATTTTTTGCCGCCTGACTCGGGGTCGATCCTGTAGGCTCCAGAAGTCAAGTTCAACGCCGGACCACTAAACCATATTAACCTATAATAATAAACTTATAAAAATAACCGATAAATTTTACAAATTTCATATTTCCTATACCTAACTGAGAACAATTATTATTATTCATTACAAACGACAATTTTGAATTATTATTTTTTATACGAGAGGAGGCAAACGAGCAAATGGGTCACCTGATGGAAAGGACATTCGTAAAATCAGGAGTATCACAAATGCGTTGCCGACCTTTAAGGAATGAGTACGCTCTTTTCTTGAAGGTCCCTAAGTCATAATTGTTTGGGCATACCGCCCTCGGTAACTGATTCCACAAAGGTGTTGTGTGAAATAAAAAATGTCTTCGGAATCGCACAGTTGTAGATCGCCACGCATCAAGATGATGGGCTCATGATACTTTAAACTCTGTCGCGAAGTCCGAAGGTGGAAATCAGCGACTGGAATTAAACCAAACAATTCTTCAGATCATGCCCCATCATAGATGCGGTAAAAACATTGAGGGACCCAACATTTCTACGCAGCGCCAAGGGATCAAGCCGATTGGTAATTATAGTACAGACTTATTTATTTTGTCCCCAGGTATACTACGAGCGAGTAAACACACACAGCGCGAGTACAGCCTTCGCACATGCCTGCTGCGGCCAACGTGACGCCTCCAGGAACTTGGTCCTTAACACCAAAACTCCCATAACTAAAGTTCGCTTCAGTAAAGGTTTCGCCTTCGCGAACATTGAAGCAGCTAGTGGTACTTATGAAATTTAAGATTTTTTAGCAACTAAGTATTTAGTTTGCTTTATTTGTCCGACTCGGTGGCTTAGGGGTAAGCGTACATGCCTGATTCGACCGACCAACCACGAGAATCGGATTAGATTCCCAACGGGGCCGGGCATTTGTGTGATGAACATCTAAATTTCTACATTTCTGGATCTATTAAATTTATATAAGTATATATTTAAGTACGTCCCTTGTATTAGTATCGTTTAGTAACAGCATGTTTTATACAAGAGAAAATATGCTTATTACGGGGTTAGATTCAATTTGTTTAATTTGTCTAGGGATATTTATTTATTTTAAGGAAATTAAACTCTACAAAAATCTGGTTCGAGATTTTTAAGCTATTGCATAACTTCTATTGCGGCCTGGAGCATGGAGACCGAATCCAGAAATTCCGTAACGAAAATAACCTATCACCCCACTCCGACCGACATAGCGGTGACACTTTTTAGTTTTGCCATCTATAGATTATAGCAGAGCTTTTAATGACTTTTTAATCACGCTTGTCTCTTCAGTACACACCTTGTATCGCAATCTGGTGATTCATGTCTGCTTATGCTTAGCTTAGCTTTACCGCGGCAGTATCCGAGTGCCACACTTCTTTTTTTTTAATTTGTAGAAATTTAACCTAAGCACAGAGCAAGTGTGGCAAAACAACAAAACGGCAGTCCCCTAAACAAGCGTGACCTTTAGACACCATAGATGTCACTGTTGCGTCTCTGCCTCAAGGCCGTTTCTAAGGCCAGGTGTCCAAGTCTACTAGCTAGTCTACCCGCCAGCACAGAACACGAATATGGCATGCACCGGCTTTATAGAGGCAGGAATATAGTGAAAGGCTGTGGCACCATTCCGGCAAAGCTTCTGCACGGCACTCAACCAGCTTAACATACTGTATTGTTGTAATAATACAGTTATTTTTATAGTAAACCAGCGAGTGATGATTTTTCACATCCGGACGACAAAACCTATTGTACTGGACATCTAGACTGACTGCACTAGTGAAAAAATCAAATATTCTTGATTACAGTTGAAGATTACATTATTCAACTGGCAAAGGAGTTGTCGCATCCCTGTTCCACAAAATGGCGTTTATTTCGTTAGCACAGAAAAGAGCAAAGTTTGTCCAGTCTAGCGTTTCCATTACAATGCAAATTAACTACGAAGTTTGTGGCTTGACATCTCCGATATAATTGGAATGAATTGCTTTAGTAAAGTTCAATTACGAATATGAATCCCCTAACTTACCTAATTTAAAATTACAATTAAATAATAAATAATTTACATTCTTAATTACCTATTGTTATAGTATTACCTGACACGGCAAACTTTGCACCGCCTAAATTTGAAGACACATCAATAGTTGTATTTTCAAACCATCCAGTAGGATTCTCTTGAATCTCGATTTATTGCAAGATTGCAAATTGGAATCGGATTTGTGTCATTTTGTACAATTGTAAATTTGGCAATAATTCATGAACGCATAATTTCATTTACTATTTCTGTTTTGTAGTACGTGCTACACAGATTGTTCCATATTTTTTTCCAAGTTATAGGTTTTGTATTTACTCAATAAGTATATAGTGACCAAATAACGTGAAATTCGTAATGTTTCTCGACATTTGAACGTATACGTAATCTTACATTTAACTTCAACCCAAGTGAACTATGTAGTAGGCGAATAATTTCGAGTGCTAAGTAAACTTACATGCCTCCCTGCCTTACAGCTCGAAATCGTATTTTTTTACAATTCTTGCAGCTCAAGAAGGTTTGCAAACTTTACTTTTTGACACAACGTAACACTTATATTATGTATAATTAAGTATTTTTAAAATTATTTGTCTATAGTTTGACACAAACTTAATTTTGAAGTTAAAACTTCTTTGGCAGCGTTGCACACTTTTTTGGAATGGGTAAAAAACTTCTAAATTTGCGTCAGGACACGTAACCTGATCGAAAATTCGTAAGATGGCGAAGGGCGCTTGCGAGAATGTTGTATTCTACCACATAAATGATAGTACTTTCGTACTGATAACTAAAGCAATTCGTGCAAAATTATTCCCTAACCATTCCAAAATATCAAAAATCCACAGCGTTAATATTTAAGTTTTCACTTCTACCGGCACTCCCGGAGTGCAACTCTCACAAATACTTTGACACAATACTGTTTTTCGGAAATAAGACCCCCTTGCCTCCGTGAGTTGCATGAACTGTGCAATGTTTAATGAGGTTTCCATTTTCAGAATTTGAGGACCAAAGATCGAGATTTTTCGCAGAACATGAACGATTCGATGACTTCATGGAAATGCGAGAGGGGCTAGATCTGATTGGAGTTAGTTCTTTTAAGGAATATATGGTAGCTTACAGGTACGATTGTTTATAAGATTATTCAGACTAAGTAACACACACACATACACACATACTTGTACAAACAAGAACATAATTTTTATCTTGAATCTGATAGTATATGTGTTAATAAAAGAACAAAGAATATTTATTTGTCTACTCTCAGATGCATATTGCAGATGTCCGTAGGCGCAGGTGATCACTTTCCATCAGGTGACCCACTTGCTCGTTCGCCTCCTCTTCTATAAAAAAAAACAAAGAATTTTATTCCGAAATCTCCTCTATGGTATACTCCTCCGCCTATGGTTCTCTATCGCCTCTGTTGTCTAGCGGTCCGGCGTCAGACTTAACTTCTTGAGGTCCCAGGTTCGATCCCGGGTCGGGCAACAAAATGAGATAGAAAATGTGTATTTCCGATTTTCCAATAAAAATAACGTAGCCCGGGTTTGAATATGAGCCCGGTTAGCGATAGGCTTACCACCTATTACATTGTAGGACTTAGTGTCTTCGGCTAATCCTGGATGAAGATACTTTAGGTGGTAGATGCCTATAGGTATAGTCTGCTCCAAACGCAAAGAAAAATATATCTGACACGTTAGTGTCAAACGAAACCAAAAGCGTGGTTTTTCATACATGTTTTACTATAACGTTACAATTTCAGCAGCAAACATGGTTCGTGGCAAAAGCAGAGGTGAGCGTCGCGGTCACCCAGACGTGACAAAGCTGTCTTTGTGACAGTATGGTTACGACGCAGAGCGGGTCTTCCTAATTCTGATTAAAACTATAGAGTTATTCTTAGCTGACATATCTGTCATGTTTATAAGTCAAATATTTAACTATTAAATAGAAATATTTTTTCGCTTATGTATATCAGTTTTGTATAGGAATAGAAAAGGATCTTTGTGACAATTTGCATAATTATTTACGGCTAGTAAAACCACAAATGTATAAAAATACTTCCTATTTATTAAGGCCCCATACTCAGCCAGAAGAGCCAATCACCGCGCTCCCCCGTTCAACAATGGCGCTCTAAAGTAAACGTCTTAAGCGACAAATCACTATTTTTGACACTATAAAAGTAATTTAAAAAAGTATAAAAACTGAAATACTTATCTTTTAGGTATAGTACTTATCTATGTTTATGTTAAATCTGGTGTCGATATTTTCATATTTGAAGTAGACAATTGGGTTTTGCTTTCAAAAAAGGGTTAACTTTTTGATTTTTTTTCTATCGAGCAAAGTGAAATGAGTCGTGTTTTATAAACACTAGTCTAGTAAAGCATATTCATGTTAATCTTGTGTATTTTTGTCAGTAAGATCCATGATTGCTTTGTATGAAAAAAGCAGTAAACTGCTGACGTATTTTAGCGTATATGGCCCCTTAACGATTCAAAAGTGTTGATTAGTCCTTTTATACCCTCAAAGGTCAATGACCGTTTTTTCCTTTGCATATTTTGGACAGAAAAATATTTCTTACCAACAGAAAATTCGTCTGCTTCTTTGCTTTTTTTATTTAAAAAAATGTCGTAAAACAAAGTTTTTTTTTTCTTTTAGAGAGGCTGATCGATGTCCGTGGTATTCGTCTCAATTACTTTTTTGGACCTTGTCGTGTCTCCTACTTTCATGGCCTCTTAGGATAATCATAGAATGTAATACAGCATACGTCCATTATACGGTGAGTAAAGATATTTTGAAAGATAACTCCTTGTACATGGTCTTCAATTGAAAAAAGACTAACTTGTCAATAAATTTGTTTAAAAACTTTAAAAGACAAAAATCTTTAAAAACAGTAACATTGTCTGGAGTATCAGATCATATTGACCGCATTGTTGGTCGAGTGGCTAGCGTACACGCCTAACTACATAGACCAACTGCGAGGCTCGGGTTCGATTCCCGACAGGACAGGCATTGATGATAGACAGGCAGACAATGATGAACATTCGGACCTTGAAATGCAGACATATTTCCGGGTCTGGGTGTTTATTAAATTTATTATTGTATTAGAATCGTTGACTAACACCAATAACACAAGCACGTAATTTCTTAACTTTGGGGTTAGATACAATTTGTCTGATTTGCCCAGGGATATTTACCTATTTTTTATGTTCCATCGTAATAGTACTTTTCTTTAAGTAATTATCATTTCAAAACGTTTTGTAACACAGATTTAATTTTTAATCTAAAGTTATGAAAGTTGAACCTTTTATTCATTAGGTAATTGAAAAAGTTTTCCTTTGTTTCAGATTACTAAAATATTTGGTACAAATTATGAACTGGATCCCAGTCGTCAGTTAGATTTAGATACGCATTTATCAGACACGCTACCTCCAGTCCCAGCCACAAACTACGCCTGGGCGTTAGCTGATGAACAAAGTGCAGTTTTATGTGCTGCGGCACGACCACCTAGAACTCTTCCACTATCTCATGCTTCTACTGTAGATAGCTTAGAATTATTCGCAGCTATCAGAGGTAATTGTGCTATAGTCCCATCATACTCTGAAGCTATGTGCATAGATGCAGCTCTCAGAGAAGATCCTGCTGAAAACGCATCAAATTCTGCAGCTTTAATTGAAGTGGACACTGAACAAAGACCTAATAGGCCTAGTTTCAAAGCAAATTCTTTTGATGAACCACCAAGAAGGCCAAGGGTCACTATAGCAGAAACACATTCTAGTAATAATATTGCTGCAAGTGCAAAACCAAATGATGCCAAACAACAGAACAGACGTTCATGGGCTGGCGTTTTAACAAATGCTCGCAGTGCAAGGCAGATTTTAGAGGATCTCACGAGTAATTCTGTCAATTACGAACCAATGCCTGATGCGTCAGGTAGAAGAAATGGAGAAACCACACTGTATTACTCTAGAGAACTATCACCAACGTGTTCAAGAGATCCGTTCGGTGGTCGGGCATTAACGACCCCAACGGATGAGCCGCCATCTTATGAAGAAGCTCTAAAATTACCTGCTTTGAAAAAACTTACTAGGTCTATAACTGGTACTGATTTCGGGGGTCCTAGAAGAGCGTTTTTGAAAGATGTCCTATCAAACAGAAGGTCATGTTTGGAGGGAGTCGGAGTGTTAGCGGGAACAAAAGCTGTAAGGTTACCGTACAGTGAATCAGGGAATGAAACTCCTCTATAGCGATTCAGTATACGTGCAATTATGGATTTTTTATGGTGCAATAAACTGTTATTATGAGTACTTATCTCGAAGATATTGTCGTTTCGTAGAATAAGTATATAAAATACACTTTACGCTTGGGAAAGTAATGGAGGTTTTTAAAATACGACGTAAAATTTAAGCAAAGAAAACAAGTCAGGGATGCTATTTTTAACGCTGAATGATTTATATTTTATTGGTATTCTATTTATTGAATGTTTCACAGTTTCTGGTAATGCAGAAATCATTTATAACCAATATGTCAGATTAAAACGTATTTAGTTAGAGAAATCTCGATAATAAATCATAAGTTTAAGATTGAGACAATCAATAGCTTTTCTATTATGCAAATCAAACATCCTAATACTGAAAACCGATAACCAAGTCAATAATTTCATTTAACTTTAGCCGCCTGATGTAATGTTATAATTATAATAACATAATATATTATATTTTAATGATGAACCTACTCTTTATTTATAAAATATTATTGCCTTATTATGTCAATTAAATATCTCCTTTCCTTACTGAAATGTACACACATACATTAATTTGTACTATTACATATTTGTTTAGATACTAATTTCTGTTATAGGCAAGGGCTGTGGCCTGTGAGGTTAAGTTTAATTTATTTTAATATAAGTTTGTTTTTATCACGTGAACAAGCTTTAGAGTCAAATCTAAGGTTCATATATGCATAATAATAAAACAAAATTTAATGTTATTATTTATTTTTTACAAAATTTGCTATCCTTTAAAAAATAAATTTCTTATATTTAGTGCCTGAATTCAGTGTAGCGAAACTTAAATGAAATGAATTTCAAATTAAAAACAAATAGCGCAGACGTTTTATTATATGAAGAGAGATTAAGAAATAAAGAGAAATTAAAAATTGTATCGAGAAGACGAAATATCAGTGTCAGATTTTTGAAGCGCAATAGGTACACACAAAAGCCGCCGACTCGCCAACATAATATATCAGCGACATTTTGTCGGCAGTTTAGGTTTCACTCGTTGCATGTCGGAAAACATATCAACGGCATTTGCTGACATGCCGCTCGACGTGGTAAATATATTTGGCATGGCATCATAATGTTATGAGCTACAATGTGTTTTGGATTCCACAGTAACTCATCCGCATGAGATGATGATAAACATTGTAAGAGCTTTCTCGTCACCCCACTTTACCTTCACCGTGTGGAAAAAACTAAAGTACTAGGACGTCACTACAGCCTACGCGTTACCCAAAAATTTTGCGCTTGCGTACCGACAAAATTGCGGCGAACATAACGGCGGGCAACACGCGCGGGCTACATGTTGCCGACACGATTGTTTTGATATAGGCCAATACAGCCTGCGATGTTGGCGGGTTGACAATCTCGGTGTGAAAAAGAATGACTTCAATCACTTATTTGTAATTGAATTATTTTGTATTTAGAAGTTTATTAATATCTTTTTTTATCTCCTTTTTGTGTATTAATTTTAATGCCAACTAATGTTCCTTAGAATAATCAAATAACTAATTAGCCAATAGGCAGTGCCTTGTATATTAATAGTATATGCTAACCTACTCGCACATATTGTAATAATTGTATGTTTATTGTAATATTAAACTGTGTAAAATGTACATATTATGCATTATAAATTTGTTTTGTGTTGCATAAGTTAGTAATATTTGATGTGTCATAATCCTTAGTATATTTAATAATAAAAAAAATGTGCAACAAAGTTACATACCATGATGTGTCTATTTACGGGTGATAAACCCAAAAGGAACTCGATTATGGAAATTTATTGTTGGCTCATGACATACTTTAAGCTACATGTTTTACGGTCGAATAACAATTTAAGGGACTGCTCCTGCTCGTCATTAGTCAACTGACATTTGACATTTAAGAAAACATGTTGACGCTCTTAAAAATAAATCATGTGAAAATCCGGGACGCAATTAATTTATTTCCATTATTAAGCTCCAGTTTACATAATAAATGGCTAAAACATTCACTGTTTTTGGGATAAACGCCAAAAATGTTTTTTTTTAAATCACGTGTACTTTTCCACAATATACTTTAGTCAGCAATTCTTTACCAGAGATGCATAAATCTATTTTATAGTTGGTTTAAGTGTAACATAAAATGTTAGATAAAATGTCGTGTGGAAAAGTACAAGTGCATAAATTTTAATTAAACCAAGTGCCGACGACGAATAGTGTAAATTCTCATGTATAAAAAGTATGCACTAAAATAACCTTTATGACTTGAAGATCTGGCCATCTAATAAATATTATTAATGTCTATCAGTTCAAATGTCATATTAAGTCACTAAAATGAACTTTTCTATCTCTTTTAATCGTTGCTTCCCGTTTGTTCTTCATAATTACTTAAATATTGCTTCAAAAAATATCTTCCAGTTATATACTTTGTTACTTACCTCTTACATATTTTTCATACATTCGAATTACGTTTGAACTATTAATATAGATTATAATATTCTCTTCCCAAAATATTATAACATCGTCATTAGCCAGAGCTCGCCTACGGTCTTACAAAGGACCATCCTAATGAGCGCAAATGGTTCGAAACTTTAATATTCATGTATTTTGGGGCGGGAGACTGGAAACTGCACAAATAAGTGTGAGGCTCATTAGCTAATAATAATTGTTTTAACTACAAGCAAAAATTCTGTTCTATTAGTAGTTAAACAAATACCAATATTTTAAATACGGATGTGTGTTTCTTTGTTTAGATTCTTGATTTCATTTATTTATATTTTCTGACGTTGACTGGTTATTTTTGATATTTGTTTTCCAACCGTGGCAAAGTTTTTTATATGAAAAGACAGCGAACGAGCACACGGATCTCCTAAAGGAGATCCATCTGCCTATAGACGCTATAGATATTGTAGGTTCTTAGGTTATTCACTGCTGTGAACCAATGTCATTTCCAAATATTGCTAACTCACTCTTGTGTGACGACCTCTCTTTCAGACAATCTTATGAAGTCAATTAACAAAGTTAAAATCAGAGAAGGACGGTACATGAGAGTCAGCAATATTTGGAAATAACTTCAGTCCTTTGTTAAGGTGAGGGCCCCATTGGTGTTTTGATTAGATATTATATGGAAAGCAACGCAGCTACGACGCTGCGACGACGCAATGCGCTAATGGGGACTCGTCCTTAGGAGGTATAAGCCTCTAGTGGTAGTCTATAGTTTCATGTCTAATCTTACGTCTCGCTCTTGCAAGAATCTGCTCTGGTTATTAAAAAATGGCCGTATTGATTTAAAAGTTACTGTGTACAATTTATGGAATTATATAATTGACATTGCCTAAAAACATGCTTAAAATATCTAACATAAATGTAGCTTTAATCATACAGCTGACGTGATACAATTGTAAATAAAAGATAGTATAGATTCTAGTTTATATAACTTTTAAGTTACAGTTAACTCTTATATGCTGTGAAAGGTTTTTTCAAGTGTAATAATAATAATCAAGTACTTTTTAATATTTATCTCTATAGATTTAAAATAAAAAGGTAATTAATTGTTCTGCACAGTTTCTTTTTCCATTTAACGTTATACTAACATAATATAATGTTTCAATTTATTAATAATTGCACTATTTCTATTTGCATTTATTTGGGCTCAATGTTATTTTAGTCATTGATTTAACAGGTTAATGTTTTTTTATTGGACTAACAATACTTTCTAAAATAATGTAGGTATGTCTTATTTATGTATTTTAAGAATAAACAAATTATAATACTTAATTGAGTGTGTAATAAAATGGACTTATGGTTCTTTTGCGGTTTTGAATTGTTTTGGGCATTACATAAAACTGTGATTGTGCATTTTATGTTTAAAAAAGAGTTTCTCCGTAGCATAAAGTACACTAAACTTTTACATTGGCGTACTGAATTATTGAAATAATAATGCTTTTATCCATCACAGTAAAGACCAAACTATGTTCAATATAATGTTGAACAAGTTTAATTTAATATTTTTTATGTCTTTCTTTTATAAAAAAAAATGTTTTCTTTAAATATTGCATACATTACACATACAAACATATTGACACTAACATCACTCTATTTATTAATATAAAACTAATTTGTAAATAGTTAAGAATAAGGCTGTAAACAAATTATTATTAAGACAGCATTTGCGATTATAGGTACGTATAAATTGACTAAAATATTGGTATTAAAATAATTGTATATTAAAAAGACAAAATGAATGTCATTTTAATTAATAAAGTGCCAATAAAATATTAAGATTTTAGTGATTCCTCCATATTAATAGTTATGCAAAATAATAGAGTGAGCTTGAGCTTAAACGACTGACATTTTTCTATTAAAATATTAGTATAGTTTTGCCAAACTATCTAAATAATTTCAAACGCAATAAGATTGGGAAGGCAGTTTTGGTTAGCTTACATTATTTTAGTACGAGCGTGATGCTTAAATGCTATTCTTGAGGCATCAATTCTCATCGCGTGATATCGAAGTTATGGTTGATCAATGTTCTTCATTAAACTATGACACTATAATATAAAGAAAAAGGGTAACGTTACAAATATAATGATATTTTTAATAATACTTTAGCATAACTGTAAAAAAACCTGCCAGGTTTCATCTTGGTGGTCAAATTCTTTTAATGTTATTTTTATTTTTTTATTTTTTTAGCACTTGCCCTGTGCGTGGGATAAATTTCTATAAATTTTAAAGAAAGAAAAAATTTCGCCCCAGACAGGATTTGAACCTGTAACCTTTCGTCTCAAGCCGACGAATGCTCTAACCAATTGAGCTACTGAGGATTCAAGTCCCGTGGCGAAATTTTTAATTCCTTTCTAACCCGTTAACGCGGGTAGTTATGTCCTATAGATACACAATTCTGAGTACCCACCAAATGAGTTCATCACCGATGAAATTCACATTTTAGAATGGCCATAACTTTCGTTCTTGCATAGTATTTTTATTTTTTTATTTTTTTAGCACTTGCCCTGTCTTTTAATGTTACTTTATTTCTTTTAACAGTAACTGTATCATGCGGGTACTTTTTAAATGTCTCACCGATAGTGACCTCATGATCTATATTGGTATGACTGATTCTTATTTGCCTACGTTACATACATATTTCTTAATACGGATGAAAACAATTTACGTTTCTGAGCTGTTAAATCAAAGAAATCTTTTCCTCTATACACGTAACACAAAACATACAATCATAGTACAAATTTCAGGTCGTGCTTTAAATAATTAAACTTATCGTTTCAATTCTATGAACAAAGAAACCTTTAGAAGTCCTTCCAGATTTTTGTCTTATTGCCTCTCAAAGTCGCTGATTAAAAATGGGCCTTATTTTTCTAACCCAATTCAAATATTTTCATTTCTCATTTTTTCCAATGTTTTGCCACGTTTTACATGTTACGAACATTTCTTATATTCAGATTCTTCTTCCTTTTAGTTGTATAAGCTTAATATAATTCTATCATATGTAAGATTGGAATATGTTCGGTTATATAGTTTAGGTAATGCTTTGTATGTTGTATTTATAGAGACCATTTTACTGTAAAGTAGAATAATGCTGCAAAATAAATATTTTCGATTTAAATATAAGCGAATAACAAATGTTTATTATTTTAAAATAAACGTTACTTATGTTACAACATGTTTTATTAATAATATAACCTTTCCTAAATAGCACTGTCAAAACGACTATCTCATTAGTAAATATAGAGTTGTACTACGCTTTAAGCCAGTCACATACATTCGGAATTTTGGTGCAGAATACCGTTTCGGAAAAATTGTGAACGTAACGAATCCAAACAAATCTTCGGACCTGCCGCATACGTCATTTATTTTTAGTACGGAATATAAGTGGATGTGTACGGACGAAATCTTGTTTCAAAATATCGTTTTTTATGATAATGAAAGGCAAACAAGCTGACGGATTTCCTGATAGCAAGAAATTCGCGCTGCCCAAAGACACTAAAGTTGATAATGATGCGTTGCCATCCTGAGGCCGGGATGTTAGGCCTCGAGCAAAAGTATACCGTAAGTAAGTATATTACCGGCTACTTTACCTTCCGAACCGGAACACGTCAACGGCAAGCATTGGAAATTATAGCGGCAAAAAAATTGTCTGTCTGAGGTGCGATTATTTCTTTCTTCAAAAATTGTGAGTTTTCTTCAAAAGTTATCAAGTCCAATCAGGGGAAAAACACCAAAATAAAAATATCTTCAACGCAAGCAAAGCCGAGCGAAGCAGCTAAATATGTGAATAATATGCTAAACAAATTAGAGAAAATTGATTCAAAATATACTTAAGACTTTACGTAGGTATGTATTATATGCCCTGATTATAAAGTTTATCACCCCGATTATTATGGTGCGGTTGAATAACTATTATGTCCCTTAAGACATAAACATGTCATAAAAACTGGTATTTTATGATTCTAGCAAAAAATGGATGGGTTTAACACCTTATTATAAAAATATTTGTTGTAAGCTCTGTCAGGTTTTTATATTAATAGACAATTTCAATTTAGTTTGCGGACGGATTTCAACGTGACTAAATCATAAATCGCATAGCTGTCCAGGCGAACTTTGTTATACCCGTTTAGCTTATATGGGAAAAATTAAAATGCTGTTTTTCCTAGTTTCCTCTCAATTTTCCCATTTTCTTGTCTTTTAAACCTAAAGTATCTTCACGCCCACATCCCCGAAGGGGTAGGCATAGGCACAACATGGCACCCACGACTAGCCGAAGACACTAAGTCCCACATGTGATAGATGGCAAGCCTATCGCCAACCGGGCACATTTCCAATCCCCACCAACATTTTTTTTTATTAGAAAATTGAAAAATTCCAATTTTCTTTTTGTTGGCCGACCCGGGATTCGAACCCGGGACCTCATGCAGTCAAGTCCAACACCCGGACTGCTAAACCACAGAGGTTATTCTTTTAAACCTACTCTTTTTAAAACTTGAACAAATAATTTAAAACCCAAACTATCCAAATCGATTTAGCCGTTCTCGAGGTTTAGCGAGAATATCAACCGAAATTGATTTATAGAAAATCACTATTAATCTTGCAAAAACTGGGTCAAAATCTGGTGTTACATAAAACAAAGTAATGTAAGTGAAGTGATTAATATGAATAAATTAAGCGCTGTAAAACTGGGAAAGCCCGAATTTGATAACAATATTAATTAAAACTTTAGGGATGTAATTGATAAAAATGTTATTATATACTTCGCAGATATTAAATAATCGATCAAAAATAATTTCAAGTTTATGCCTCAGCAGAATAGGTATACCTAGTTACAAGGGTCTTACCAACTATTCACAACATACTTAAATAATTAATTGACATGCAGATTAAAGCATTAATTAACAATAATTAATAAAGTAATTGCAATTATTTAGTTACAATCTGAAATAGATAGAAACATTTTTTTTTCTTTCATAAATATTGCCAGACGATTGACTGCTTATGCAGTTTCGGATTTATATTTTTATGAGTGTAGGCCACTATTACTTCTGCCGACTCATGTACATATCTTTACGCCCCTAGGACGCTGCCGCTGCCTATACGGCCTATTTATTAATCCAGGACCGAGCTTATGAGTGACTTAGGACAATTTGATCCTATCGATCGAGCGTCTTCATAGATTATTTATATGAACATTTTGAACTGCAACTCTACTGGCAGCCTCTTAGTTTTCTTACTAAAGTTTTAGACCAAAAGTGCTATAGATTTCAATATGTAAGTTACTGAGGGTAATCTTACCTCGTGGTAATAGCTCAGAGCAGTGTCTGGGAGGTATCAGAAAAGCCACGCATCAGATAATATGTATTCGAGTGCCATCAAGCGAACACACAGCTCAATAGCGTAACCCTGATTTTTTGTCAATTTTTAATTCTATATAATATTTTTATTACTATCGAATATCATTGTTGCATCTTTACTATATCATCAGTGACATCACAAATATCACAACAACAACTGTACAACAACTACCCAGGAAGTTGTAGACTTATTAGTTTCTGCCGCCATAATAACTCTGTGAAGTCCAAGTATTGTAGGGTAGCAACTAGCAAGTAGACCTGCACAATATGGCCCATTGTACAGTGACGCAATGATAACATATATGGCTTTTAGAGGCCACTTTTGTCTCTTACCATCCGGGGAACCATCTGTTTATTTGCTGATCTCTCACATAAAAAAAGAATTTTCGTAAAATATTTTATACGGTATTGCATATTAGTACGATATTATAATCGTAGTCTCAAAATAATAAATCATTTATTAATTATTTTCGCAAGGATCGTTGCACATGGTCCTTGACGCTCGCTAGTCACAAGGAACTTGGCATAAAGATATGTTGTATACATTACAAAAACATGTTCATATTTTTTATTCAAAATGGAGGGAAAATATCGGTATATTACGGCACGAATTGCACGAATGTTCGTGTTGTCATGTTTGTGTACGATAGCGCAACAAATGAATACTGTATTCTACCACATAAATGATAGTACTTTCATACTGATAATTAAAGCAATTCGTGCAAAATTATTCCCTAACCATTCCAAAATATCAAAAATGTACAACGTTAATATTCAAGTTTTGACTTCTGCCGGCACTCCCGGAGAGCAACCCGTCGTTTTTTTAATATTATCTTTATCCATTGTAACTTGTAAGTATTACTGTAATTTTACATCAGGGAATGTATTACACGAGTAATTTCCCTAGATCAAATTATTATGAGATTATGCTGCCATTTTGCTTTAAGGATGTTATAAAATATAATGGCCGTATAAAAAGCCCTAACAACCGACTCTTCCTAACAAAACGTAAAATACTTTTAAATGTTCTCTCGGCGCTTGAATATATGCTTTATGAAAGTAATAATTTATTTTTTCGTCTCCCTTTTATGTTTTACCTGAATTCGCAGTATGGAGGTGAAATGAAAATTTATAATCAGTGTAGGTACATTTTACGAATCTTTTATCTTTCTGCAATAACTAGGTAGTTGTTACAGAAAGATAAATGATCCGTAATGCGCTTCTTGCTATAAACAATTTAGTAGGATCAATTATGAACACTGTTTTTAAATATTTGCATAGTTTTTTTGTCTTGACATTGTAAGGCAAACAAGCGATGGATTTCCTGATGAAATTCACGCTGCCTAGAGATACCAAAGGTGGCAATCGTGCGTTGCCGCACATGTAAGTTTACCGGCTACCCTATCCTCCGAATCGCAACACGGGGCGTTGTCGTGGTCTTCTTACAACAGGCTTAGTATCCGAGGCTCTGGTTGGCAATGCACTTATCTACCATTGACATATGACGTGTGACGCATAGTAAACCAGTCTGTTTGCTTTGCAGTCCAGTAGAAAAAAAAATAAAAGAACAGACAGAATACTTTCCATATTCATGTATGCAAATAAAGCAGCGATCGATTAATCTGGGGCTGCAAAGATAAAATGTTACATTCATGATTTTGTATTTACAGTTATGTATCCGTATTCGTGCAGTTACGTATCCGTAAAGTCATTTGCATATAAAATAGAATGCAATTATATAGATTTCAATTATTCATTTTTGCGGTATTCTTTGTTTTTACATAGAATTCAGATACTTTTTAATATGGGAGGTTTTTTAATTGAAGAGGAGAGAAACACACAAGCGGTTTCATTTAAATTCGTAGCTAGGATTCCGTATAGAGGAGGGCAGACACCACAATCCTACAGTATATTAAACTTGGTTTTTATCGTATAAATTGAGAATTTTACATAAATAGAGGTAAGACAATATTCATATCAAAATATAATAGTCAGAAATAGCTTTACCTGACAAACATTTGGCACTGTTCTTCAAAAGTCGTTCTTTTTTTAACCTTTTTTGGAAAACTTTCTTGTCCAAGCTTAACATGCTACATTGCTCAACTTAACGGTTTTCGGTCATATGGAGAGATGCAGTAGGTACTATGTGAAGGTTCTTCTCTTGGGCAGTTGCCCCCCTCTGCCCGTACCTTATTACACCCATGGTTCCATTGATGGTATGTCACCTTTATTACAGGTCTCGCAGTTGGGCTAGTTTTTACCTACAATCCCTGGACAAATAACACAAATTGAATCTAACCCCAAAGTCAGCAAATTATACGCTTGTGTTATGGGTGTTAGTCAACTATACTAATACATAGAATGACTTAAATAGATACCAGAATAAATTTTATAAACACCCAGACCCGGAAATGCAGATATCTAAATGTTCATCACACAAATGCCTGCCCCCGTCGGGAATCGAATCCGAGCCTCGCGGTTCGTAGATGTAGTTAAGCGTGTACGCTAGTCACTCGACCAACGAGGCGGTCAAAATGATTATGATTAATTCCTTTTTTTGAAAGTTTCTAACACCCGGTTCAAGAAACGAGTGGTTTTGCTTAGGGGCTATTTTTGATGAATATGAAGGCTCGTGGCCGGTGATTGATTCTAACATTTTGTGAAAACCTCCAAATCGCGAATATTTATACTTACGAACTACGATTCGTTGAGTGTAGGAACAGGGTATAGCTCGTATTGTCTTTGGAAACACAGCCGGCAAATGCCAACAAGGCGTAGTATGAAATGTATAGAAAAATTTTCAACAAGAGTCGCCATTGGAAACTATAGTTCGTATCAGTTGTAGCAATTTTAATTCCGTAAATGAGAAATATTTTTAATTTACTAGCTGTTAACTTGCGCATCGTCAACGTAGATTTTCATACAAAGTGTAATCCCCTGTGACAGTCCTTTAGGTGCCGATTATTGAATAAAAAAAAATCAAAGGGTTGCACTTTCCTAAAACGAAGTGAATGTTAACGTTGTGAATTTTTGATATTTTGGGATGGACTCATTTTCAGAATAGACCAACTGCCTTTCCGCCAGGCAGCTGGTAAAGGGCGAGCAAAGACTTACCGTCACTAGCACAATGACATCTGACTAGATGATAGAGTTTCACAGCGACTCTCCCGGATTTGTACCACCGCCTTATCTATTCAAGCCGCCATAACTTCAACACTTGCCATTGACATGTTCCGGTTCGGAGAATAAGGTACATTTACTTTTGCTCGAGGCCTAACATCCCGGCCTCGGGATAACGACAAACCATTACCATCTTTGGCGTCTCTAGGCGGCGTGAATTTCTTACCATTATGGAAATCCGTCTGCTTGTTTGCCTTCTAATATCATAAAAAAATCTTTTGTACGAATTGCTTCTATACATCTATACTAAAAATAACTAAAATTGGAGTGTTTGTTTGTAACATTAAAATAACAGCTTTTTACTACATGCATCTATGTAGGTATGATACATACACCGAAATAATATTTGTAACATTTTTGTCGTCTGTCGGTTGATGCCGGATAGCCTCGAAAACGGCTGGACTGGTTTTGACGGAACTTCCACTGACATTTATATGATGTGATAAAGAGCAAATTAGGCTACATTCATTTTAGACATATTATGTAACAATGAATAACCAAAAATTACAGTATGAAATGCGGCAACAACATACAGTGGTTTAAACCACTGTATGTTGTTGCCGCTATCCCACCGTCTCACGAATTTTCGATCAGGTCAAAAAAAGTACACAACGCCGCTAATGTAGATTTCACATTTAAACTAGCCTATGTTTGAATTCAAATTCAAATTTTTCAGTACAAATTTCATTAAAATACGTGCAGTATTTAGCCGTTGAAGTTGAAGTTGTTTACAGACAGACCGACTTTTACATCAACGATATTAGTACAATACTTAATTATTAGTAAAAATTAAAAAAAATATATTTTTCTAACCTTACTTTTTTGTGGCACACCCACGACTAGCCGAAAACACTAAGTCCCATAATGTGATAAGTGGCAAGCCTATCGCCAACCGGGCATGGTTATGCCTCTGCCTACCTCTTCGGGGATATGGGCGTGAAGATACTTTACTTTTTTGTGACATAATAATGACTTTAATGTGACAAGGTTCCAGCGCATTACCAATTCACGCGACATTACATTGACGACATCGAGGTAATTCGATCATAATTCAAAGATGTCACTCCAGGGCTTATCGAAGTATACGTCAAAGTAATCGCCCGCATACAGAGGAATCCAATGTGAATTGGATTCCAACACAATGCAGCATGTCTGGTACAGAATTTCAATTGTCCCAGACCATATCAAAGACCAGACCTCAAAAAAAGAAAACTATTTGCATAATATAAGTACGATGTCATTCCAAATTGTCATATTTTTGACTTACTTGGAAAAAGAGGAGCAGGTTTTCAACTCTTACATTTTTAGCCTCCGAAAAAGAAGACTTAGAGAGAGGGCGCAAGTCTGACTGAGTCTGAAGAATTTTGTACGGAGTTGTTTGATTTTTTCTATTTTTAGATTATCATAAGTACCTATTTTCACTAATTTCTTGTGTACGTGAATAACTTACTTGTTGGAAACGAAGTCGGGTTTTTGCAATTTTACTGCGCTTAAATTAGTACTCCAAACAACAGTTATGTTACTCCTTCACGCAAAAACTGCTGAACCCATTTTCTTGAAATTTGGGAAAAAAGGGTAACTTGAATTAACACATGGGATAGTTTTTATCCCGAAACAATGTTCCTGTGGGAACACGCTGGCAACACCGCGGGCAACAGCTAGTCAATACATAAGTATTATAAAACAAAGTGCCCCGCCGCGTCTGTCTATCTGTCTGTTCGCGATTTAGAACAATTCTTGAGGAAGGTTTTAGTGTATAGTAAGTTCATGTTTTGTACAAACGATATTAGTTCAATATGTCGGCAAAAAATCAGCCGATCGGGATGTTTCCTCGAAAACGCTGCCAAAACCTTTTGAGTTTTAACAAAACAATGTATGGTGGGATTTTTTTTTCGATACATCTCAAATAAAGTAAGCGGTGGTATATGTCTATCTTTAAAGAATAACACACAATAACCGTTTTTTGCGTTTACTTAAAACAGTAAAATGAAGGGTTACTTTAGAACAGTATTTCCCAAAGTGGGCGATAACGCCCCCTTGTGGGCGCTGGAAGCCTAAAAGGGGGCGGTAAGGAAACCTAGAAAAATATTTGTTTTAAACTCCAGGTGAAACAAATATGTTATTGAGGTTTTTGACTTAAAAACAAACGGGGTGGGGGCGATATAAAATAACTGATTTTCAAAGTGGGCGTTACATGAAATAAGTTTGGGGACCTCTGCTTTAGAACATATTTTTAACAACACAGTATTAACCGTTAATCAAATAAATATGTAAGATACGTTATGCGTGTAATTTAGATCAAAATTGCAGGTGTAACCTTCAGAAAAAAAACTGATGAGTTATCAAAAAGTTAAAATCTCCGGGCGCAAAATTAAATATCGTTGAAGCGTAGCAAAGACATGCGCGCTTACTGCATTCCCCCCTTAACTTAACTTGAATAACCGAAACGAGAGCGGGCAGCTAGTCTTATATATAAAATTAATCGCTAAATGTGTTGGTAAGCGCATAAATTTCGAACGGCTGGACCGATTTGGCTAATTCTTTTTTTATTGTGTTAATTATACATACATACATACATATCTTCACGCCAAGTCCCTTACGTGGTAGGCAGAGAGTATCGAGTGCCAGACCTCACGATCCTGACAAACCTGTCTTGCTTCCTTCACAT
>NJDD01001132.1:36187-67361 GCA_002245505.1 Calephelis nemesis | reverse complement strand
TATACGTATGTATGTCCTTATGCTGAAACATTGTGTTAGACACAAGAAGATTTCTTTCCACACATAAATCTACAATATGCTTACCAGCATCATTCACTCTCTTATCATTTCATTTCAACCATATCCAGAACATCTCTTACAGAATCCCAAAACTTTTCCAGGTCATGAGTCGACGACGAGTTGACCGGAGCATAGGTTGCTACCACAAAAACTCGCGTGACTCCTAGCTTAATACGGACCCAGAGCAGTCTCGGACCAACCAAACCATACTCTTTCAGGCCTGAGGCTAAGCGAGACGATAAAATGATACCTACTCCAGCGCTGGCGTGATCGCTCTGTGATACACCAGACCAGAGAGCAAATCTGCCCCCGGGGAGAGCAAAAGTATCACTACCCTTTCGCTTAGTCTCCGTTACACACAGTAAATCCAGGCATCTCTCATCCATTACATCAATCAACTCATTCATCTTCGCTTCCATTCCCCCTCTCACATTCCACGTGCCTATTTGGCACTCTCCACTCCTCGATTCACCTGCACGGGTCTGGCGTGATGGGTGGCGGCCCCCATCGCCGCATCTGCCACTTTTCGTACCGACGAGGGCGGATCGGTACGCGTTGCCTCCAGGGAACGCCCTAACCCGCTCTGCGGTACTTTTTCGGGCCAGAATTGCAGTCCAATGGACTGGCAGGGATCGCGACGTGCACGCTTCTGGCCAATGACCCCCTTGTGTTATTTATTATCAGGAGAAGGTTCTTATGAAGAGAAAACTGGGAAAAGTTGCAGGGAAAATGGGAAAAAAAATATTTTAATGATTCTCATACAAACTGAACGGGTGGAACGAAGTTCGCCGGAGCAGCTAGTAATATATAAAAATTAATCTCCGTTTCGCATCGCCATCACGTCACGCCTGAATGGATCGACCAATTTTGCCAATTTTTTTTTATGTTTTCGTCATCTACAGGACACAAGAATTTTTCTTTTTCAGTTGACAAAATGACAGTTAAAATGGGAAACAATGGTATAATACTTACAAACTGTTAGTAGCTTTTAATGTCTAGCGATACAAAGTTGGCCGGGTCGGTTAGTACGAAATATCATTTCGAACGAACCTGTTCAAACTACACACACGGAACGGAATACATGGACTGAAAAGTAATAATATCCGTATTTTAAAGAAATTAGAGAAATAAGTTAGTGTAGGTACGTAATTAACTAGCTGTTACTCGAATTGTCTTGAAAAGGGACACCTAATGAAAGAAATTTCCCAGAGAAACGGAACTCGAAGATAAAACGAAACTTATCGTTGAATTTCTCACTATAAGTTTAATTAAAATAGGAACCTACAGTCCATAGTGACGTCATTAACCTAGTTACGTCCCCGACCAATTAAATAGCAGAAAGAAATTATGCGATTTTATCATAGTTTTAGTTGAGAGTGTTAATAAGTAAATTATGTGAATATCTTTTTATCATTACCATTTTTAGGGTTCCATTTCCAAAGACCAAAGAACCCTTATAGATTCGTCATGTTTGTCTATCTGTCCGTCCGTATGTCACAGCCACTTCTTTCCGGATACCGGATAAAGATTTTGAGGAATTAACGATAAATTTTGGAGTGCCGAAAGTAAAAACTATTTTTTTTCATCGAACCCAAACGTATCGAATATACATTAATAGGTTTTCAAAAATTATGTGAAAGTTTCAAATGTCGTTATTTGTCTAAACTGAATAGTTTACGCGAGCTTCCGAATTCGTAAAGCGTGTGTCCTATAACTTCTAAAATAAGAGAATAACTAAAAAACTAAAAAAATATACGATTTTACACTTATTAAACATTGTGATTTTATAAATATACATATTATTTTGTTAACGTGATTCGATTTTATCTACGCAGGCTACGAGCCTTTATCTAACGTATTAAGTTTTTATTGTAATTTACATGCATATGTTTTAAGTAAATCGGGTAATTCGAATCACGTTTGTAAAATAATATGTATATTTATAAAATCACAATGTTACGTTATTAAGTTTTTAAGTATCTTCACGCCCATATCCCCGAACTAGTAGGCAGAGGCACAACCAGAGCACCCACGTCTAGCCGAAGACACTAAGTCCCACAGTGTGATAGGTGGCAAGCCTATCGCCAACCGGGCACATATCAAATCCCGAGCAACGTTTTTTTTTAATTAGAAAATTGGAAAAACCCAATTTTATTTTTATTGCCCGACCCGGGATTCGAACCTGGGACCTCATGCAGTCAAGTCCAACAATTGAACCCCTAGACCACAGAGGCGTTCTTTACTTCTGGTTTAACGTTAGGCTCTTCAAGAGGTACGCCACCTAAATCTTAAAGATGAGAAGAGGAATAGAGGTTAGACCCTCTGGTCTTACAGTGTTACATACATACATACATACATATCTTCACGCCAAGTCCCTTACGGGGTAGGCAGAGAGTATCGAGTGCCAGACCTCACGATCCTGTCAAACCTGTCTTGCTTCCTTCCCATTCATTACCCTTTTCATATAAACACGCCGGTTTCGGAGACTCTTGACACCACTCTCGGATAATATCCGATTGATGTGATCGTGAAATGTCAGCCTTGGTCTCCCCGGGTACCTACATCCATCCACATTCGCATTGTATATCTGCTTTGTCAATCTTTCATCTGTCATTCTTTCCACATGACCGAACCAGCGGAGCTTGCCCTTTCGCATTTTAACACTAACACTTTCTTTCAATCACACTCTTTCTCGGATCTCACTGTTACGAATGCGGTCAGCGAGCGTTACACCACAGATTTTCCGTAGTGCTCTCATTTCGACCGCATTTATCCTACTTTCATGATCTTTCTGACATACACAACTCTCGCTTCCATATAATAACGTTTTATGTGTTTTTATGTTTTACAATGTTTCGATCATTTTACGTGAATGTAAAGACTCGAGTTTTTTTATCTGATGGTCTAAGCTTAAGACACCAGCGATTTTCAATTTTGGTAAAAATATTCATTGTCTCTGCTAAAGAGCCGCAGTTTAGTGTGTCCAATACCTCTAAAAAATAAATAAATGCTTTCTTGGCAGACAACTATCAAAACATTCAAGTGCCACTAATACTTTGATCTGTAAATTATAGGTTAAGATAGACCAAACTGATTTCCATGACCAAAGCGTCAGTGTTCGCCGCAATCATATTTTGATTTGTAGGGTCTGGTAGCCCACATACTCGTACTTATGCAGGCTTTTTGGCATCCTAGCGTCAGGGTGACTATCCTAAGGTCACCTTTTATTATTTCTCGTCAGGGTTTTATCTATCAGCGTAACCGCCTTTCAATTTCCGAAACAAAATCGTGTTTTGTCTAAGAATGTAAACTTGGTTAAGGGTTTTATCGTTATAACTTCAGATCAACAACGCTTCATAAACTTTTTTGTGATTAAAGATCAGAAATACAAGCTGGATATACCTAAATGCTCTCTAAGCGGCATTTACTTCTAACCATCATGAAATCCATCTGCTTGTTTGCCTTCGACGATAAAATACCACAAAAGCTCCACAAACTGACCCATTTGTAAAGCTCCGAGTTTCCGAAGTATAAAAAGCCTCGTTATCGACGATATTTACTTCGAAGCGGGAAACGAAAGACACTTTTGATTGGGATCGTTGAAGTGACATTTCAGATATAGAGGCCTATTGATTTCTTCTTATTTTCGCCATTTTGGACATTAGATAAATGTCTTCACATCTATTCCCGCCATATTTCACGTACAGACTATACAAATTGCTAGCAGTTTGCCACAGTTTTCTCAGCTTATTATTTCTAAAACATAGCCAGAGTTTTGGCGCCATCGTGAAAGAAGATGGTTGTTGTTTTCTCGTAATTATTGAACTTCGTGTAAATTATGAGAAGAATTAGTTAATTTAGGTGGAAATTTATTTAATTTTGTGTAATTCAAGTACACAAGTGAAATATTTTTGAAGAAATTAGTGTATCGTGTATTTCCTCGTTGCTGCCAAAACTCACAAGCTGGAGTAACGATGCCACCGCCTTACTCAAGTCCCTGACATGACTTTGACTTATGACCTATGACTTACAACTTATGACCTGAAATGACTTATGACTGTTAAAAAGTATTTATTCATACGGAAGACGTGGTAGCAGGCGAGGGCTTAGCCGGCCCTAGAAATGGGCAAATTAACTTTAAAAAAACATTGACAAATATGTTTGTTATACGTCACTTGCGTGCTTTTAAACCTAAAACATCGCACATACTATACCTACTAGTAAGAGAAATAGTCTTGTCTAATTGGCCTTTTTATCGTGCTTTTCGGAAACACGCAGATTTGGGACACTTTTAATCGGATTTCTTCTATATGAAAATAAGAATTTAAAGTTGTTTACTTCAAACATTTTTAATTTAATTTATTCCTTCGAAATACTTCGGCAAAAGAAAGGAAAATATAAGAACGTGGGTGTACAAAAAATCACATTCACAAAAAATCTCTTTCATTGAAAAGCATAGAAATAGTAATAGAGGTCAATGATAAAAACAGACAAGTCAGCTTTGTGTAAAGGCTAGTTTCGTTTTTTTATGACATTGGTAGGCGAACAAGCAGACGGATTTCCTGATGGTAAAAAATTCCCGCCGCCTAGAGACACCAAAGGTGTTAAGGGTGCGTTACCAACCAGAGGCCGGGTTGTTAAGCCTCGAGCAAAAGTAAGTTTACCGGCTACCTTAACCTCCGAACCGGAACAAGTCATGGATACGTCGCGGACGTTATTTCGGCGTTATGGTTAAGGCGGTGGTACCAATCCGGGTGAGTCGCTGCGAAACTCTACCACCTAGTCACGTCATGTCACGGTGTTAGTGACGGCAAGCCTATGCTCGCTTTTTACGAGCTGCCTATCACAGGATGGTCTATTTACCACAGGAGCCCGTGTTGGTACACGGGGAATATTCCTAAAAGGTTTTAATAAAACAGAATAAATTTTATTAGTGATTAACAAGGTCGTACTTTCGTTAATCACTAATAAAATTTCGTTCTTAATTTTAGATTAAAAACAATCTTCCTTAAATGAAGATTATTAATAAAGCAATGAATAATAATAATATTTGTACATTAAAATACATTCCCATAATGAAAATTAAGCTCATAAAATCTTTGAAAGTTCAACGGGGCTTCACTTGCCATTAAATATTCACGGCAGCACTTGAACATTTTCACGTAAAACGTAAACATTCCTTGGAAATTGTTCCTGTCAAATGAAATTATATTTTCTTTGATATCACGTGTTACGGATTAGCAAGATTATATTATACTAGGTTTTATTTTTAGCCTACTTATGATTGCTTGCTTTGCTTCATCATTTCTGTAGGCGAAGTCAACAAGTGTTAGTGTTGAAATGAGAAAATGCATGCTCTGTAGGTTGAGTCATGTGAAAAGAATGACAGATGAAAGTTCGACAAAGCAGACAATTGCATACATATACACTGCGAATGTGAATGAACATAATAATGAATGCACTCGATACTCAGGGACTTGACGTCAAAATATTATGTATTGATGTGTATAAAGAAAGTTATACTTAATCTTTTTGTATTAATTAAAAGCCAAAACAAACTTTCCTACGTGTTGATCCGGGCTCCTTTACAGAATAGACCATCTGCCTTTCTTGCCAGGCAGCTCGTAAAAGGCAAGCATAGGCTTATCATCACTAACACCGTGACATCTGACTAGGTGGTAGAGTTTCGCAGCGACTCGCCCGCATTGGTACCACCGCCTTACCTATTCTTGCCGCCATAACGTCATGACTTCATTTAGCATATTCTTATTATTAAACTTTGAGTAAGTATTAAAACATAATACTCAAAGGTATGTAGGTATGACGTAGGCACATATCGTAGTGTAAGTTATTCCACGACATCTAACCCGCGTTTCTTATATAAACGAGTAGTATCTATAAATTATCCTCCATAATGATGAAGCCTTAATAGAAAAAGATACTTTTAGATAGATCAAAGTTCCGGAATACTGACCTTTACTATCTGACTTTTAGGTACACACTATATCCGTATTGATCCTTAATGGTTAGCTATTTTAAGCATGGCCTCGTATATGATTTACAATATCATAGTATCTGAACATATAAAGGGTCTTGTTAGCGGTATGCTAAGGAATAATAAGGGCTTCGTATAACAGCGTCAGAGTTAAATTGGAAGAGTATTACTAGGTACATAGTTTAAAACAAAGTCGTTTCCTCTATCCCTATGTCCCTTGGTATGCTTAAATCTTTAAAACTACGCAACAGATTTTGATGAGGTTTTTTATAAGGTAACGTGATTGAATAGGAAGGTTTATATGTATATTTCATAACCGTGCGAAGCCAGGGCGGGCCGCTAGTGGAATATGAATGAATGAATTTACACTTTATTATGCACCAAAATTTACAAAAAAATACACACTTTTTCACTTATAATAATATTTAACTTAGGTGCACAAATCGCTTTAGAGCGATCTCTGCCAGATAACCTTAGGGTGAAGGAGACAATTTAAGTAGTTTAAAAACTAAGGTAGGGCTTCGTAAAAGAAACTTATTTTAATCTAATAAAAAAACAAATGTTTTATTTCATATAAACATACACTTTAAATAAAGTACGTTAAATATACATACAAATAATAATAATAAGCACAGAATTACAAAAATACATACCTATATCATACGTATATTACCAATAAAGTAATAATAAATTAAATAAATAAATATTACATTTATATATTATTATTTATAGATATATATGTGTGTGTATATGTGTATATATATCATACTACACATATATGTGTAGTATTATCAAATCGCGATTTTGTACCAAATGGTAGGTAATGAAACAGTTGGAGTCGAATTTTGTACTTTTATTGTGCTTACATATTATTGGTATTTTGTGTTACCATGTGCTCATAGATTGTGTAGCCCAAGCTTTACGTGCTGCTAAACTTAAAATACCGTCTTCTCGTATTTGCTGAAGTTTCTAGTATCAAATTTAACCTTAAACAATGACCAGTATCGATATAATGACAACGCGCTATGCTTTTACGAGTATAAGGAGTATAAGTCGGCCATTACATGATAAGGTTTAGTGTACATTTTATCAGTCACTGAATTACGTATGAATGTTGGTTAACAATTATTATAATATTTGATTCACGTAAAACCGTATCTTAAACGTTAGTTAATCGTTAGTCAACTTAGAATTTGTTATGAAACTGACAACAAAACTTACTGTTTAATTGCAGGCTATTCGCATAAGTACGTGCGTTTGTCAGTGGTAAGCAATCTCCATATGATGTTTCAGTTTTCAAGCGAAATGCAAGTCAAGTGCGTATCTATTTATACCGTGCTACGGTTCTCGTTTCATACGCCAGGAAATGTGCTGGTAACAGACAGCATGGAATTTTTAGGTGAACTGATTTACTGATCGATTTTTATTTTCCTTCGGCTTGCAACGTTGCATTGGTGATAGTTCATAACTGTACTAAAATCATTAAAAAGTTTTTTAACAAAGTGAAAACATCCGAACAACAATGTAAATAATATTTAAAACACATTTAAACTACAAAAACAAACTATAACTTCTCTTATCAATAACCATTAAAAAAAACATTTTTAACGAAGTCATATTATCAAAATAACCAGACCTTGAACAAACAAAGGGGCAAGAAGCACCAAAACAACGATCCCTCGCGACAAATTCATAAAATTTCAGCCTTTGAAAACCTTATTTTTAGAAGTAGATTGAAATATAGTTACACGCATTTTTTCTTATTTTTAGAGATATTTCTCCAATTTATATTCTTCAAAGGAACGCGATATGAATGGCTCAGTAATTTATTATTACCATCCACGATTGAGATCACAGTTTCACCAAATTTGTAATGTCGCCAGTAATCATACTGTATTCATGAACATAACATATTATTTGATTTAGGAACAAGAATTTTCTAATCAATGTCAATTTTGACATGTTTCTGAATATTCTATGTATACGTCCATTAATGGTTTATATATAAAATTGAATTGAATATCTATTTTCTTTGGTCATCGCACCACATGTGAAAGAATGGAACGATTTCACTTATTATTTTTTTTTGTAGGTGTCTGGAGGAGGATGAAACTTTCATATAAAAAAATAAATTTAATATTCATAGTTAAGACAGGATATAAAAGGTCGTTAATGTATCTCTCATCTCAACATTACAATAGCACTGACATATTTAATCATTATGCAGACGGTTGTAATCACTTGGTGGAAATTTTAAAACAAATCAAAATTTGGATTAAATATACTTTCCAAACGGATACAAACTAATGTTTTAATCCGGATTCCATACGGATTTTAAGGCTAAAGTTAGAAAGATGGGGTAAGTTAGCCTTCCAAGTTGAAACACAAACCTAGCCAACACTGACTGAACTGTTAAAACTTAGGCATATATTTTATAGCTAGGTATTTGATACTGCTTTATGTTATGAATGTTTTAAGCACTTTTTTTAACCTGTATCGTTTTTATGATATTACATTTTGTTGTTTATTAATGTTGCAATTTTTAACCAATAAACAACGATTCAAATATTATATAAGACGGTGGATACCACCTTCAACTAGGAAAATTTATCCTGCTATTACAGTATCTTATAGTGACAGTTAATTTTAAATTCTACAAAGAAACGTTGATGAATAGCTCAGTAATTTATTATAAGACCTCGATTGAGATCACAAGGTTCCACCAAACAAGTAATGTTGCCAGCAATCAAACCGTATTCATAATCAACCTAGCTTTTATTTGACTTAAAAGTAGGAATGCTTCAATAGCTTGAATTTAAACCTAGGTATTTCTGGATGATCTTACTTTAACCAACTAATGCTATTGTGAAAAATAGCAGGGACGAATTTACAATAAGAATGTCGGGGCCCACATCCAAGGTGGGGCCCCCTGGGTGTATAATACATCAAATAAATTGGTTGTCTGGTAGACGAACTTACGAATATAAAATAAGAAGAATAAATTACCTCTTGTGATCAGCAAATGTCCAAAAGAAATAAAATAAAAGAACGTGATTGGCCCAGCATACTTGACAAGTATGTTGCTGCGAAGAATACCTACTCTTGTTATTAGTCGACACGCGCAAATTAACTTTACCTACCAATCTTTTACAATAGTAAACAGGTCATAAACAACTGAAAAGGATAGTAAAAAGCAACACAATTATTGGTCACCACCCATAAGCGCATTAGAGCCTGAATATCTCCTAGAGCTTTTGTCAAGACTTAACGAAACCAAACACATGAATTGTATGATCTGGGACTGTTGGGCAATTCACATTTGCCCAACGGTCTAGGCACGCCTTAAGACGGTTCTGCAAGAGAACAACACCCTCTTGACATTCTTAAAGCAAATCTTACTGGCACCTGTTATTAATTAGTGAAATTATTTGGCAGTAAATTAATATACGCGTAATACAAATGAAGATTAAACCAAATATTAACATTGTTGTTGTGGAAATGAGAGCAGTATTTCGAGGCGGTGAAGCGTAGAGAGATCAAAGAGTTAAAACTTTGCCCCACCGGCGCGCTGCACAACAAACTGGCATAAATTTTAAAACTTCTGTTATATCTCTTCGAATTTGTATGCTAAATTGTTATTTATTCTTTGTGTAATAGGTACATGAGCTAGTACTTGCGACTTCGCCCGCATCTATCACATATAAATTGTATATTACTGTATATTATATTCCTTATAGGTCGGCAACGCATCTGTGATACTCTTGCTTGCATCCTTTTCAACAAAAAAAAGATATTTGAAACTTAACTACAAATACTTTTACACATACTTGCCTAACTGCACTACATGAATTTCTCTGTGTTGGTTCAGGTTCTCAGTGCCAAAACAGGATAGGAGGCAGGCAGACGCAAGAGGGAAGTATTTGGATGAGTAAAATTGATCATCTGCCTCTATGCTAAGCAGCTTGTTATGCGAGCATAGGTTAATATACAGATCATTACATTAGCGGACCACTACACTAGCGGTAGAGTGCTATGTGGCAGGCAACATACGTAGGTGTGTAAGGTAACCGGTAGACCTGCAAAATAGGCCTAACATCTTGGCCTCATAACGGCGTCGCACCTGTAACGTCCATGGTGTTTATAAGCCTCGGTTGTCACTTACCATCAGGAGAGTACTTATACGTTAATCCCTCACATAAAAAACGTCACTGGCGGTAAAGTGCTGTGCAGGAACTTGCCAGGTTTGGGAACTATAGTTTTATTATAAAATATAAAATTAACCTGTGAAATAATTTAACGAAAATGTTTGGAACCAAAATAAACAAATAGTGGTCTCAACAGACTGTCTAAGATCGATTTATAGGAATATATTTTATGGATCACGATATAAATTTAATAAACACCCAGCCCTAGAAATAAGAGTACTAACATCTATGTTCATATTAAATATGTCTACCCCGGTAGGAAATCGAGCCCATGCCTCGTCAATTAACGACGTTAGCCGTACACGCGAATCATTCAATCATCACATTAATCAATCATATTTACTATATTTCAAGTTATTATAAACATATAGCAAGAAGTTTGCCTCTGTGGTCTAGCGGTCCAGGTGCTAGACTTGACTTCATGAGGTCCCGTGTTCGATCCCGTGTTGGGCAACAAAAAGAAAATGTGATTTTTCTATTTTTCTAATAAAAAAAATGTTGCTCGGGATTGGATTTGAGCCCGGTTGGCAAAAGGCTTGCCACCTGTCACATTGTGGGACTTAGTGTTTTCGGCTAGTCATGGGTGCCCTGGTTGTGCATCAGGCTGATGCACAACCAGGGTAAGCAGGGTAGATAAGCACCTCATCGGGGATATGAGCGTGAAGATACTTCTATATAGCAAGAAGTTGCTTTGAATAAAGACAATTCTAGTGATTTTAAAATTTGACTTCCAACTTATTTATTAAAATGTTTCAGTTTCAGAGAGATAAATGATAAAAACCGTCTGACGTCTGTTACATTTGTATAGTTGAATAGAATACAAAGCTAAATAATATTAAAAAGGCACTATGTTACCATATCAAATAAAGTGAGATATGATTCTGAAATCTGAATGCAACTGATGGTAAGGTTAGTAAATTTTGTGAAATAAAGTCTGTGGTTTAGATTTCAGTCACAGGCCATTAAAAAGCCAAATTTTATTGATCTTAGTATTTCTAGTTTTTCAATAAAGAATAGAATAGTTTTATTTTTAAACCAACTCCCCAATTGGAAGAGATTACCAGTTCGACGGTATGTTTTTTGTTTGTTTGTTACGTGATTACTCGGCCAATAATGTACAAATAATTTGTATTTAATTTTAATTATTTTCTCAAATCATTTTTTTTGTCATACTTTTTTAGTAAACAAGCACACGGCTCTCCTGATGGTAAGACACAACCTTGTCCTATTGACGTTACAAGTGCTTCGCTTTCCTATTATTCTAAGATCCGAAGTAAGGTCGACATTCAGCGAGCTGATAACAGGATGAAACCGGTTTTATAGCAAATTTGGTATATCAGAAAATATATTAAAAATGGGTTGCCTAAAAAACTCCTGGACCTGACATTTTTTATTATTTAAAACAAATATGTTTTTAACATTTCCAATTTTTTTTCAGGCAACCCTATATATCAACTTAAATTGTATTAAAAATTGTAAAAATTGTAATGAAACTGCAATTATGTTGATATTTTTTTCCTATTATCCGATCCCGCAAAAGTAACTAGCATCAACAATTATCTGTTTATACCTGGTAATCCAGACAAACAACAGGCAACCCAACTTCTGCAACTTCGTCTTATTCCTACTTTAAGTCGGGATAAAATCTTAATATTGCACCAATTAATGAATAAAAAACATTTTAAAAAATTAAAAAAAAATGTCCAGGATTTTTTCAGGCAACCCATTTTTCATATATTTTCTGATATACTAAATTTGCTATAAAACTGGTTTCATCCTGTTATCAGCTCGGTGAAGGTCGACCTTACTTCGGATCTTCGACTATATAGTCGTTTTGAGCATACAGTAAGATATTCTGTTTTACTCTAGAATCCGGACTATCCTTGATATTTCGAAAATAGGGTGAAATAAAAAATGTAGAAGTCGCGAAGGCAACTGAACAACATGTAAAATAAACAATTACGTATAGGCCTAAGACAGTAAATGTAAAAGTACGTACTAGTTTTTGTACAAGAAATGAAATTAATAGTGTCAAATGTGTTAAATTTTATGTTATACTTGGCCTGCATTTGCTCCCTGTAGCAAGATACATTTCTTCAAGTATCATAAATGATCTGACAGCCCTAATCGTTCCCAAGTTGCTACATTTCTATAGCATAAATAAAAACATTCCCACAAACACAGAAAGTTCATTAAAAATATGTCGAGTAAAATGGATCAAGTTTACACCGACCTAGGTCTTGTTGTTATAATCTGACATTCTTGGGTTAACTTAAAGTAGTACACAGCCTTGGTCCGTTTTCTTAATGTCTAGGATTACTTGCAATTTTAATAGGCCCTTATCGAAAGGGGTGGTAAATAGGTCGGACAAGCACTCTTGGTAAACCTGCTTTATCGAAAACCAACAGAAAGTAGTCGAAAATAGATCCAAATTAATGTCGAAAAAGATAATTGACTGAGCTCCGTCTTAGTCAAACAACTTTTTTAAAGTCATGAAAAGTATGGATAAATAAAAGCATAAGTTGAGGAGCCCGCACAATATTAGAGAAAAATGATGCTATAAACCGTGTTGCCAATTTTGTCAGTTCATTTTGGCTTTAGAATTTAAAAACTGTGAGTATAACTACTTTGTACACATTTATATAGCTTGAAACAGGACTTCTATGGTTTAGTCGGGTGGTTTCTTGTGTTCGATAAATTTAGTGATTGCAATTTGTATATTCATACGGATGACCATCTACCGCGTTTGTTTTGTCAGTTCGAAGGTTCTTACAAACTTTCATCGCATATTTTATCTCTTAAAGAATGGAATGTCATTGTATAATTTCTTCATTAATTGGTGCTATCCTGATTTTTTTTTGAGAGATCAGCGAACACACACTTGTGGAAGCTTACCTGCAGCCCTACCAACGTACTAGAACATGATCGAATCGTTATGACGGCAGAAATAGGTAAGGCAATGGATAGCTACCCGGCTTGCTGCACAACACTCTACCACCAGTGAGTGGTCTTGTTGGTGGAGATTGTGAGAGAAATTTTGAGCTATGCTCGCCTTTACTGTTGCTGGTAGTTTACGGTAGTCAGGGTTAAATTTAATTATAGTTTTTAAATGTTTTGGTATTAAATAATTAAATTAGTTATAAATATAAATGATTGGCTTAAAAGTTAAAGCAAATGTAATTAAATAGTATTTTTTATTAATGTTAAAATATTTGCACACCAAAATATGGTAGAATATGTTGATATACTTAAATATTTTTGTAACATCTCATTTACACACATATTTCCGCAAATAAATAATTTTCTTTCTTTCTTCTTTCTTCTTTCTTTCTCTTACGAGATGCCCGGCAAAAAGGCTGGTCTATTTTTCCCGAGGAGTCATTTGGTGAAATTTTTAATTTTAATTAATCAGGTAATTATTTTATGATTATGACTGTACAAAGTTTATCTAATAGTAATAGGTAGTATGTACATTAGTGGACCAACTTAATTATTACTACAGACTGTCTTACACTGGTACTCGATGAAATATGTTTATCTACGGCGCTCACCCAGTCTAGAAACGGTCAATTTATAATGGTCAATGAAAGTGTGACTTGGCAAGATTCAATTGAAACATGACGTAATCTGCAACCTCCCTGCGTTATTTTGACAGGGGAAAATAGTAGTTGGAGGAAGGGCATAAGGGTGAAAGTCAATATCACAATATCAGTTATATATTGTTTGTAGACTCTACGGCGCCTTGATGGCGCCTGACTGCCGTAAGATGAGATCATTCCTGCACTACTAAAGGACAAAGGAATATTCGCAGCCGTAAATATTTTTCATCTTATAGAGATCTTCCTAATAGTGTATTCAGGCTGCGTTAAGATGTTTTTAATAATACGTGTCAATAAATTGTAAAGTTAAGGTCAATGAACTATGATCATTTTTCTTTTTTTTTTTCAAGTTCTTAAGATTGATATTTTACCAGCTGTTTCGCTTGCGTTTTGAATTGTTAGTTTTAACAAACGTGCAAACAACATTTTATGTATTTTGTAATATTATCTAATGAGTTTTTTTATCCATAGATGCCAGCGAACTTGACTATCAGACCCGCGAAGTTTACCTAGGTAGGTACCTAGTCGTTAAGCTTTTAATTTTTTTTCGTAATTTTCTAATTATCTTAAATGAATCTACAAGTTGATTTACGTTGTAACGTAGTGGAGATAACTTAGCTACTATCCACCACTATGTTAACAAAAAAAAAACAAACAAATAGCCAAACCTAACTAAAGTTTAGCTGTTAGTAGGGAATCATGTTGGTGTGGGAGTATAAAATAAAAATTTAAACGAAATAACACGTTTTAAAAGAATAAAAGTCTCAATAAGTGTCTGTGGACTTTACACTAAGAAGACTTTCTGCCTGCTAAAGAAATATGGGCGTGGAATACGACAGTGGTCTCGAAGGCTTTGGTGACGGAGCACGGAGGACCGCTGCTGTAGGCCTCAGCGGCTGGAGCAGTAGGACCCCTTGGCGCCTTTCCTCAGCAACCTGAAGCAGCAGCGGAAGAGGGCAGCTGGGAAGTTGGCCAGACAGCAGGCAGCAGTTCCTTCATAACTTGTCTTCTCCTAAGTTCCGTCGACAGGTCGAGCCAGAATAAGAATGCCCACTGTAAATGCCCGGATGACGGGCTCGTCCATCTTTTATAGACGGCTGGACCAGTTCCGGAATTTGGAATTTAAATAAAGCGATCTACAAAAAATTTACCTTAACTAAACATCCTCTTTTCCATAAAAAAGAAATGTATCTTACAATATCATTAGAGTCATTGAAGATGTCAAATATTAATAAATTTTAATATATTACTAAATTTTATAAAATAATAAATGAATAATAAAACTAAAAATAATAAATTTTACTGTATTACAGTGACAAAGAGTATAATAATACTGTTTAGTGATTAAAAAGGATTACGGAAAAAAATGTGGGAAAAATATAGTAAAATTAGAAACAATAACAATCTTAAGGGACCCATTATTAAACGGAGTGTAAAACATGAAGATATTTATCATTGATGTTACAACGTGAATAATAAATAATAAGCTACAAAAAGTAAGAGCTAGGGCTCACTGGACTTAGAATTAGGCCTAGCAAAATGCAATTAAGGGTACATGTATACTAAAACAGGTAAAATACGTCAGCAATATCACGTTTTTTTTGAAGTTATACTTCTTTTGGCGCGTTAGGAAAAAATGATGAGGGTAAATTTTTACGATGCGCGCGCACACCGTCACGAAAAACCGACATGATGAAGTTAGCTATAGATAACATTTTAGTTTTTATTAAATATTAAATAAACTTTAAATGTAAATATTAACAGTAAATATTAACTAAATAATGCATTATAATAAAACTTTTAATGTATTAAATACCTTTTTTCTATGGTTAGTGTCATTTTGTCTGCAAATGTAAAATAAGGCAAAAGATAAAATTTTTAAAAAGATTTTTATCTTATTACGCCGAAGAAGTATAACTTCTAACGCGTGTACATAAGTACACACATATTTTTTTTCAAACGAAATAACAGTGGATCTTGGTGACAAAATACAAAAGGAAAATCAGGTTAAGTAGGTATTCTTATTATTGTTACATTAAAACATACTCGTAACTTTATATAACGATTGAAACAAAAAACTTGAAGAGGAGGAAAATCGCCTTTGAAAAGTTTGACCTCTCAGAAATATACCTCCACTGATTATAATTTTAATGTATACGTGCCTTGAGTATAATTTTAATTTTAACGCCGACATTTTGGTTTAATACCCAAAGTGTGTACGTGGGGCATACTAAAGGTTTCTGGAACTGGCCCATAAATTAAAAATACAGTAGCAGAGTTTGAAAATGGAACCTTAAGAACATGTTATTACTTTTTAATTTTCGAGACTGTCATATTTTGTTTTTCGTTTTAGTGACGTTCAGATAATTGTTTGTCGTAGTATCCCTCAGTTTTGCGCAACTTTCATATAAAAAAAAAGTTTGCTATGTTTTTTGCTGACCTAAATCATATGACACTAGTTGCCTTATATCTGAATACCTTTAGACTTACTTTCAAATTATACGGGTTATACCTTTTCACCATGTTATGTCAAGTGGCATAGTAAGTATCATAGTAAACACTTTAAGTAAACTTCGTACAAAAATTCGGGTTTGATATGTATCTATGGAAGTCCCGCCTCTTATGACGTAGTATTTATATACTCTTTGGTATCCCTATCTAGTTAAATGCGTGTCGCTAACATACTGAAAATACATAGCAAAAATTTTCGCTCAATGGTTTTTTACAATTTTCGGTGCAATTGCATGAAACATTTTGCATGAGCAACTGAGGGTTCAGAAGCTTTGCATCACCTGTCTATAACACTGTAACAGATGATAAAACCTAAATGTATTGTTTCCTTTTGAAGAGTTGCCAACAAAAGCTAAGATGAGTCAGAGCACTGGCAAAAAATGGTTGCGTTTTTCCTTGGGAAAACTTGACATTATATAATTGTCGCTTAAAAATCAAAGGACAATCAGTGCAGATATGTATATGTAGGTATATGTGTAAGCTGTGTAAATAACACTATTTATAACTCAAGACCGGGTGCAACAAAGTTCGCCGAAACAGCTACTTAATTATAAACATCTTATCTAGTCTTATTAATAAGAATCCAGAAACTTTCAGTATAGCCTTAGTACTTGACGCGGAAAGTACTACAGACGCGTAGCTCCTGAAAATAATATTTTTAGATTATATTAAAATATTTGAAACAATTTATTGCACATAAAACATTTCAAAAAATGTTCTTCCATGTCATGTGCATAAATATATCTAAGTACACAGAAGAGTTTTGGCGCTATCGAGAGAAAAGAAGGTCAAAGTTTTTTTGGTTTTTTGAGTGAAATTAGTCAATTTTGTACATTTTTTTTCAGTGAAAGTGCAAAAATGAAATAATCATGAAGAAATTAGCGTATCGTGTATTTCCTCGCTGCTGCCAAATGTCATTACATGAGCTTGAGTAATGAGGCCACCGCTTTACCCAAGAGCCTGACATGACTTACTGACGACTTATGACAGATGACTAATTGTAATTGGTTAAAATAGATATAAAATTTGATTCAAATTTCTACTTGACTAATGCCAAAATACTAATGTTAAGGCCAAAACCTAAAAAAAAAGAAGTACATAGAAAAAAAAGCTGTTTTTGGCGCCATCGTGAATGAAGACGGTCGTATTTTTTCATAATTATTGAATTTCGTGTTTATATTGAGTGAAATTAGTTAATTTAGGTGGGAATTAGTTTAGTTTTGTTCATTGAATATGCATAAATGAAATAATCATGAAGCAATTAGAGTATCATGAGTTTCTTCGCTGCCGCCCAATCTCCCAAAGTAAGCTTTTGTAAAGTGACCACCGCTTTACTCAAGAGCCTGACGTCACTTTGTAAATAGTGACTAATGACTGTATAAGAATAATTAATACGGAAGACATGTGACTAATGACGAAATAATTAATACGTAAGACGTGGTAGCATGGCCTAAAGGTCTTAGCCGGCCCCAGAAAAAGGCAAATAACCTTAAAAAAAGAGGAAAAAAAGCTATCAGTTGTGCTGACATTTTGTGGATTAAAAAAATTATTAATTATAAACTAGATGAAGGAGTTTTGGCGCCATCCAGAGAAAAAATGGTCGAAGTTTTTTCATAATTATTGAATTTCGTGTTAATATTGAGTGAAATTAGTCAATTTGGGTGGCATTGTGTACAATTTTGTTTAGTGAAAGAGCACAAATGAAATAATCATTAAAAAATTAGCGTATCGTATATTTCCTCGTTGCCGCTCCTTTACAGAGCTTGTGTAATGAGCCACCGCTTCACCCAAGAGCCTGACATGACTTCCTGACGACTTATGACTGATGACTAATTATCATTAATTGAAATTAATATAAAATTCGATGCAAATTTCTACTTGACTAATGGCTAAATACTAACGTAAAGGCCAAAACCTAAAGAAAGAACTAGATGAATAATATCGAATATTTATGTTGAATTAATTAATGAACTAAAAAAAATTTTAGAACCTCTGAAAATATGTGTTTTTTTTTGTATAGAATGCATACATTTCAGTTGCTTTTCTCTTTAAGCTATATTTTCGAGTAGTTTCAATATACTTGTTTTATTTTAATTGACTTTTCTATAGGTATCCATTTTTTGAACTCTTGTCTAAAGAATTTAGATCAGATTTTCATGATTTGATACATGTCCGAGTTAAAATCCAGGCTACGTTTGATAAAAATCGATTAACGGCAATGTTAAAAACCCTATATAAGATAAGAGATCGTACTATTTTAGATCAGTTGCCAGGTTACATTTTTCAATAATTAACAAAAATATCTTTTGCAACAAAACTCGTGAAGGCCTATCTTCATCTGCAGATAGGTTATAAATATTTACCATAAGAAGATATCAAGTGTGACAACACACGTGACGGTATCAAATATTGTACCTAATTGGTGGTGCACCATAGAATTCATTCATTTACATTACACTGTGGTGTTACTGCTGCGTTATTTAAAAACACACATCAAACGTAGCCTGCAATGCGACGCTTCGCAAATAAAAATCGCTTTAAGTTACTTTGTTGTTGAAGTAACTATTCAAACTTTAATTACTACGGTAATTAATGTTTTTCCCCGTGTTGGTCCGGGCTCCTTTGCAGAATAGACCATCTGCCTTTCTTGCCAGGCAGCTCGTAAAAGACGAGCATAGGCTTATCATCACTAACACCGTGACATCTGACTAGGTGGTAGAGTTTCGCAGCGATTCGCCTGGATTGGTACCACCGCCTTACCTATTCCTGCCGCCATAACGTCATGACGTGTTCCGGTCCGGAGGGTAAGGTAACCGTTAAACTTACTTTTGCTCGAGGCCTAACATTAACTAACCTCAGGTTGGCAACGCACCATTACCATCTTTGATGTCTCTAGGCGGCGTGAATTTCTTACCATCAGGAAATCCGTCTGCTTGTTTGCCTTCCTATCACATAAAAAAAAAAAAAAACATCGCTAAATCCATGGCTCTTTATAAAATGTTATCTATGCCCGTATCTCCGAAGATAAGCAAAAATACAACCAGGTCACCCAAGATTAGCCAAAGGTACTTAGTCCACAGTGAGCCGTTCAAGTGCAAAGTGCTATAGATACATGTTTTGCTGAAATTAATATTATCTGCCTATATCTATATAAAGCTAAGTTCGTACTTAGCCGTCGCTATTATCTAATTAATACAATATTAAAATTAAAAAAAGAGTGTGTGTACTCATGTACGCACGTAGAAGTTATACATACTTCTTTGGCGTAAAAATCCAGAAATACCAAATAATAACACAACGCATACATACATAAATATACATAATAACAATAGCATGAATAACATAATAAAAATATACATAATAATAATAAAAAATAATAGCATGCAACAATAATTAAAAATCATAAAATATAATTATCGCCTCTGTGGTCTAGCGGTCCGGGTGTTGGACTCGACAGCATGAGGTCTCGGGTTCGAATCCCGGGTCGGACAACAAAAAGATTATTGGATTTTTCCAATTTTCTAATAAAAAAGTGTTGGTCGGGATTGGAAATGTGCCCGGTTGGCGATAGGCTTGCCACCTATCACATTATGGGACTTAGTGTCTTCGGCTAGTCGTGGGTGCCCTGGCTGTGCCTCTGCCTACCTCTTCGGGGATATAGGCGTGAAGACACTTTTTTTTTAAATATAATTAAAAATACAAAGGTTCGCAACTAACTTCAGGGTGTTGCTTTTGACTGTCACATTTATTCGTCGCTGTGCGCGCGCATCGTAAAAATTCACTCTCATCATTTTTCCTAATCGTGCCAAAAGAAGTATAACTTCAAAAATGAACTCCGACAAAACCTATATGTGACGTAGCCTAGAAATCCATTATGTCAGCTTTCAAACATAAACATCTGCATAGAAACCAGTAAAACCATTCAAAAGTTATTGCCACAGTTACATAATATCATGTTTTCCGTCAGGGGTTAGCAAAACCCGTCGTCGTCGTGCGTCGGGGGTTAAAATAACGCATCACTATTGTTTGGAGCTGTGCTTTAGAAGAACTTCAAATATTACGAAATCATATAATAAATACCTTTACTTTGAAACTATGATCCATCAACCATCCCATATTAAATTCATCAGGTTCTTGATATCAAGTCAGCGTCATCCGAAAATATAGATAGATCTAATTTGAAGATAGACGAATCAAATAAGTCCAAACTCAATGTTTTTACTAGGAGACATTCCAGGGTTACCTTTCCTATCTTCGAGCTCTATCACCAGTTTAGACTAACTGAAGACCAAAAACTAAATCCCACAATGTGATAGGTGTCAAACCTATCGCCAACCGGGTACATACCCAATCCCGGTCAACATTGTATTTATTACAAACATTTTCTTTTTTGTTACCCAACCCAGGGATGGAACACGGGACCTTATGGTGTAAATACATAACCGGTCTGCTAGATTACAGAGGCGACTAAACAACTTAACCGAATTTAATAAATTTGCACACCGTGTACGTATATTATACGATCCAACTAGAAAGATAATCCTATCTTTCTTACATCTCAAATTATCGCGGGCGAAGCCCCCGATAACAGCTAGTATTACATAAAAATAAAAATTGTAGTATCGCTCGATATGTAACTCAATTAACCCTTCATGGATTTGTTTTAAAATATGATTTTTCGTGAAAGTTCAGGAATGGTTCAAAATGTGAGAAAAATTTAAAAACTGAAACGATATTACTAAAAATCTTTTTTTTTTCGTACAAAGTATTATTACATCTCAAGGTTGCCGGTGTAGCTAGTTTTATTAAATAAAGGGTTTTTTTTATTCTTACTGTAGAAATCATACAGGGCAGCTGTCACATCTACTTCTTTTAGATTAGGTATATTCAATAGTAGGTAATTAGTTTTACTTTGTAAGTTTGGCAGTGTTTACTTTTTATTAGATATTGTAGATAAGTAAATTAACAATTTGTACAATATGTGCAAATATAACGTAATGTTTTTGTACCTAAATGTTTCAGTTTCGTTAGTAAGTGACCTTTAAAAAGATAAGACTAAGAAATTATTTGTAAAGAGGTTGAATCAACAATCTTAGTATGAGTAAAATAAAACAAATATTTTGTCACCGATTAATGTTATTTATAGCACAAAGACTAACAACAACTCAACCCTTTATAAAATATCATTCATCAATGTTCCCGATTTATCAAACCAATCCAGCCGTTTGAGAGAATAATTACAAAAGGTAACTTGTTTACTGAGGTCTATCAAGGGAATCTACCCGAAATTTCAGTCGGTATCGACTAATGTTCGACTAGATTTCTATTTGTTTTAAGTTATTTAGCTCTCCTGCCTACTGCGGGAACCCATTGAGATACGGAATAAAAAGCAGAATTGTTTTTTTTTTAACCCCAAAGTAAGCAAATTATATGCTTGTGTTATGGGTGTTAGTAAACGATACTAATACATAGAAATACTTAAATACGAGTAGATACCAGAATAAATTTAATAAACGTCCAGACCCGGAAACGCAGACATCTAAATGATCATCACACAAATGCCTGCCCCCGTCGGGAATAGAACCCGAGCCTCGCACTTAGTCGGTGTAGTCACTTAGTCGCACTTTTAGAAAGCTCTTGTGCTTTAAGGCATTCGAAAATTAAAAATAATTATGTACAAGAATACCACATTCAATACGGTACGGTAAGAACCGAAAGGTAATCTATATATTAATACGTAATGTCAAAAGTGAATGAATCTCCCTTTTTACGAAAATTGTGCGAACGGAGGAGTATAAAATTTGGCACAATGTGTAGGAGAAGTGCAGAACGCTAATAGTTTTCAATAATAATGCTTATAAAGTACATTAAATCAATAAATAAAACATTACCAACACTACTGACACTACTATGCATTTGACACACACAAACAAATATAATGATGATAACGATGAAAGATCACAGCTGGCGCCCTAAAAAGTTTGAAAACAAAGTAGTTGGTCTTGAGAAATGAAGATAGCGTTCTTCTCAACAAGATATTAAAATCTATTATGGGCGAATTTCGGACAATGAGCGACCACTAGTAAATATAGTTACATATATTTGTAGGTACAGTCTACAAATATATGTACTTGGTGAAGTGTTTCTAAACGCTGTTAACACTTGGAATATTTCAGTTGTTCTTGATAGAATGCCGATATTAATTTCATTCCCGGACGTGACTCTTTGAGCTTTGTGATATTTAATATGAGTTCACAATATTCAATTTTAGCCTACCTCAAGAATAGTCTTTACTACTTATTATACAGTTCCATCGAAAGTCTTCCATTGAAAGGGTCTCGACTATTTTAATATTATAATAAAATCAGGAGAAATATACGAAAGCTTGCAGATGTTTTTCGTAGATTTTTTCTTGATACGAGTTTAAGAATTATACTAGATGAGCTAACGACTTCGTTCTGCTTGACGGCTATTAACAGTGTGTGCAGGAAATATCTATGTTATACTGTAAATAAAACAGTTAACTTCCCCATAAAAACTTCCCACAAAATCATCCCATACTGTTTTTTAAACATTAAGTGTACCTGGAATTTATAATAAAGTTCAAAACGTTTGACGTTTTACCGGGGGTTTTTATGATTATTATCTGGTCTTTCTATCATAACAAGTTTTGCTCTAAATTTAGGGAATTCACACAAGTATTCAGCTTTGATTCGTCGTCACAGACATCCTTATGTATCGTGCACCCTGGACGGTCGCCCAACCACGCCTCACCTTAAGCCGCCACTGGACTCATGTTATGGTGGATTTCACGAGAATAATTTCCACGAAGTGTTTACGTTATACGTGAAAATTTTGGAGCGCTGCCGTGAATATTTAATGGAATTCAAGCGAAGCCTTGTTGAACTTTCAAAGATTTTATGACCTTAATTTAATTTTCATTATGTAAATATGTTTTAGAGCACAATTGTTACTAATTTATCGCTTTGTTAATAAGTTTTACTTAAGGAAGATTGTTCATAATTAATTAATAAATTAGTTTCATTTGTTTTACACACCTAAAATCTTCATTGCTTTTTTACCCCCCACGAAAAACGAGGGTTGTTATAAGTTTAACGTATCTGTGTGTACTAGTGTATGTGCGTGTGTGTGTGTATTTATGTGTGTTTGCCCGGATTTTTTAAACGGACCGATTTCGATCCGGATGTTTTTGTCTGAAAGCCGACGTATTCTAGATGGCTCTTGGCTACAATTTTTGCAGGTAATTAGAGTAGTTCACTATTTTGTAGTTTTAGTTTAATATATATATTAAGCTTTAGCTGGCAAAGATCTTTTTTTTTTATGATATTGGAAGGCAAACAAGCAGACGGGTTCCCTGGTGGTAAGAAATTCCCGCCGCCTAGAGACACCAAAGGTGGTAATGGTGTGTTGCCAACCAGAGGCCGGGATGTTAGGCCTCGAGCAAAAGTAAGTTTATCGGCTACCTACCTTAACCTCCGAACCGGAACACGTCATGACGTTATGACGGCAGGAAGAGGTAAGGCGGTGGTACCAATCCGGGTGAGTCGCTGCGAAACTCTACCACCTAGTCAGATGTCACGGTGTTAGTGACGGCAAGCCTATGCTCGCCTTTTACGAGCTGCCTGGCACAGGTGGTCTATTCTACAAAGGAGCCCGGACCGACACGGATGACGGCAACGCACCTTTACCACCCCTAATTTCTATAGACAAAGTACCTACACGAGACCATCATGAAATTCATTAACGTGTTTGCTATCAGCTGATGTCGTAAAAAACTCTTGTCTTAAAGCATTATTCTCTTTTATCGACGCAACATATTCATGCGCCATGTTAACATTTCTGGGGTAATTTTTTGTTAGCTAAGTTCGTAAGTATCCGTTCCATGTCCTGTAACTTTTTTGTCTTTTTATTTTTTTGCTAGTTATTCTTCGAATCGTAGCTAAATCCAAAAGAAATCCAAAAATCGGTTGTCTGTAAAGTCGGTTTACTAACGATAGCTGTTGAATGTGACAACGTCATAAGAACCGAATTTAATTTGCAACAAAAAATGACAACTTTTTTTTAAATAAATAGTTTAAGAGATATATCATAAGAACCGTTTCAACTCCTATTTTCAAGATGGCAGCCGTGGGAGAAGGGTGGCGAACCCACAAACTTGGTTTTAGCTTTACACTGACCCCCCTACACATCAAAAAAATAAAATTGCGTCCTTTAAAAAACGCAAGGTTAGGCCTAAAAATGTAACTGTCAAAGTCGCCGCGATTACTCGGTCTATTTGACGGTGTTTTTTTAAAGGTATCAGGCAAAAACATCGCCTTTACATTATACATTTCGAAAAAAGAATGATCAAATCGCGACGTGGAAAATCGGAGTTATTTTTTTACAGTTTCACTGCGGGCTTAGTTTTACTACTGTTCAATTCTTGTAATTTGAGATATTTCTTATGTTTGTAATGAAGTAAAGAAGATGAAAATGCCCTTTTTACATACCCCGCAAGAACATACCTATAAACATACCCCGCAAGAAAGTTAAATGTTTTAGTAAAGTATGAAACATCCCGATCGAACACTTTCAGTTTAGGGGTCATAACTCTCGAGAACGAGCTATTTTCATATAACGTGTCATTACGTATCTCATTTGAAGTGAAGCACCCTCAGGATTATTTTACAGGTCGCTGGATTCCTTCATCTTTCGTGATAGTATACGAACTGTTTTTATTGGGGGCTTTTACTTTTTTATATCATTAGTCTGTAGAATATTTTCTTCTATATCAATTGTATAACACATCAAATATTTAGGACAGATGTATAAACAAATAATTTACTCTTACATCTATAGAGAGCCTTCTTGTGACCCTTAACATTTTTGAACAAAGTCACATATTAATAATCCTATTAATATTGTATCTTCACGCCCATATCCCCGAAGAGGAAGGCAAAGGCACAACCAGGGCACCCACGACTAGCCGAAAACACTAAGTCCCACAATGTGATAGGTGGCAAGCCTATCGCCAACCAGGCACATATCCAATCCCGAGCAACATTTTTTTATTAGAAAATTGGAAAAACAAAATTTTCTTTTTGTTGCCCGACCCGGGATTCGAACCCGGGACTTTAAGAAGTCAAGTCCAACAACTGAACCGCTAGACCACAGAGGCGAAAGTTTGTTTGTGAAATATATATAAATACCCGCGAAATGTAAAATAATCCTAATAGCCTAAGATCTACGAGTATAAGCAACGAAAACTTCGTCATAAAAAACCTGTCAATTTTCAACACATTATTCTTAACCAGGTAAACACGATGGATTCAATTTTTTTCTGGGCACAAATGAGAAAGTGTTTGTGCGTCCTATATGGAGTGATCACGAGAGAGCACGAATATCATCCTACGTATTTCAACCTGGGGCTCCCTAATTTTGCGGATTGCAGAACTAGTTATAGTTACACATTTTATGATAGGTACGGTAGGTCATCATGGTAGAATAAACGAGATAGATACATTACCTACTAACAGTAACATTTAAGTTAAATATAAAAAAATCTAACAAAATATGGATTTTAGTTTGAATTATAGATATATATACTAGCTGATGCCTGTGGCTTCGCCCGCGTTTTCACAGAAACCCATGGATTTCAAGGTCAAATGTAGGATTCATTCTTTATTCCTACATTTTTTTTTAAAGTAGCCTATATGTTAATCTAGGTCACAACATATCTGTGTTCCAAATTTTAGACAAATCCGTTCAGCCATTCGAGCGTGAAAGAGTAACAAACATCCATAGGTACATACATACTCACAAACTTTCGCCTCTGAGGCTCTGTCGTCTAAAGTTTCAGGTGTTGGACTTGACTGCATGAGGTCCTGGGTTCGAATCCCGGGTCGGACAACAAAAAGAAAATTTTGTTTTTCCAGTTTTCTAATAAATGAAAATGTTTTTCGGGATTGGATATATGCCCGGTTGGCGATATGCTTCCCACCTATAACATTGTGGGACTTAGTGTCTTCGGTTAGTCGTGGGTGCCCTGGTTGTGCCTCTGCCTACCTCTTCGGGGATATGGGCGTGAAGATAGTTATTTTTATTATATATCGTCTCTGTGACCTAGCGATCCGGCGTCAGACTTGACTTCTTGAGGTCCCGGGTTCGATCCCCGGATCGGGCAACAAAAACATAGAATATTGTGTATTTTCAATTTTGTAATAAAAATAACATTGCCTGGGATTGGATATGTGCCAGCTTGGCAATAGGCTTGCCACCTAATATACCACCTAAGGAAATAACAGACCTCCCTGATACGAAGTTTAAAAGCGTAATTAAGAGAAAACTTATGGAAAAAGCATATTACAAAATCAGTGACTACATTGATGACAAGGATATTTGGGCATAATACTTAATGCCTTTTCACAAATTACAGGCTCCAAACATCTCGTCACAATATTATCATTTTGTTGTTTTTTTTTCTTTTAATTAATTTAAAAATGTATATATATTTTAAGTTATTTTTTTTAAGTTTATATCTTTTTGTTCGTTAATGAATGTTATTTTATTATTGTTGTCGACATTAGTTTTTCATAATATTATCTAATTGCAATGTTTGTTAATGAATATTATTTATTGTTGTTGTTGACATTTGTTTTTCTTAATATTATCTACTTGCAATGTTTGTTAATGAATATTATTTGTTATTGTTGTTGACATTTGTTTTTCATAATATTAATTGTAATTATTATTGACTTGTTGTGACTTTCAATGAGAGATATTTTTTATCCTATGTTGAATAAAAATATTTGACTATTGACTATTGACTAATACTTAGTGTCTTCGGTTAGTCATGGGTGGCCTAGATGTGCCTCTACCTACCTCTTCGGGGACATGAACGTGAAGTTATTTCTACTTTATATATTGCAAAGGACGTATTATTTATGTTTTAGATATTTAAGTTTAGTTAAGTTTAGTATTTTTAAATTATACTTAGTTGATAATGCATAATCTCAACGATGAGGTAGCCAACATGAGTGGAAAAAATTATGCAGTTATAACTCTATATAAAAAACCACAAACCGGATGTTGATAAAATTTATGTAGGACCATTTTAAATCACAGAAGAGTGTGGATGAAAGAGCCGGGTTTTGAAAGAGCCGATCTCGATTTGATGCATTTCCTCCCAAGCATCGATTGTACCCATTAATTGGCAACACTGGGTAGCTGTTAGCTCCCAAAGTTTGACAGTTGTGCGGCAACCTGGGACCGAGTTACGCGAGGTCAAAAATTTTGCGACCAGAAAGTTTTTTTTCTTGTGTTTTTACCAAGTAGTTTAGTAAGAAACTGTTTCGGGTAAGTAAATTTTAACTATCCTGGAAGTTTTTACATATATTAGTAGTCTATAAACGCTGCATTGTTTTAATTAAAAATTATAAGTAAGTGCTTGATTTTAAGGTTATGTTAATATAAGGCATAAGCTATGAAAGAACCATTCTTAAATGCTTTGAAAGAACCGGTCCTTTCAAAGCATTTGGATTTGAATTTAAGATTATTATTTATGTAAAATGGATGTTTTATTACTTGTAACTCATTAATCATTTCCTCGCAAGTATTTTAAGGTTATGCAGTTACGTTTTAAAAGGGCGGGCTCTTATTAATTTCGTTATTTAATATTTTGCGGTTGATAAAATAATACCATTTGTTTTATTGCAGGAATATTAGGTACGATAGTGTCAGCAATGCCTAATAAGCGCTCCAGACCCCCAGAAATGACAATAGAAGAAGCTGTCAGAAATGTTCTTGGACAAGGACATTTAATTAATAAGACGGCTAAAGAAGACGCACACTATTTCCAGAGCTTATTTGGCAAAAATTATCAAAAAATACAAACAATCTGGAACCACGGGTCGTTCATATGTTCATTGTCCAAATATCGGTAACGAGCGTATTTTTTTAAAAGAACAAGAAGACTATTGGTTTCTTATTTAAAAACTGCCTCAAAAATGTTTCATGGATTGACTAAGAAGCAAACTAGAGAATTAGCTTATGAATATGATATGGCTAATGATATATGCCCCAATAAATGGGAAGTTAATAAAACAGCTTCAGTAGAATGGCAAAGAGGCTTTGTGACTCGACATCAAGACCTCGCTGTTAGAAAACCTGAAAGTACATCTTTGTCTAGGGCCACTAGCTTCAATAAAACTAATGTTAACCTGTTTTTTGACAATTTAACAACTCTTTATGCCAAATTTAACTTTGCGCCACAGAAGATTTTATATGTTTGAATATTTTTCGCATATAGCTGTGTTCACTAGTAGTTATAGCTTAAGACTGATTAAAGTTAATAAAAACTATCTAGTTTTATGATATTGGTCTAAACAAGCTTTGAGTCTAACTAGAGATTGAACCAGGTTAAAACTAATATTATTGTTTGTTTTCCTATCCTACAAGTTAATTAAGAGAGAAAAGGAAATCTAGGCTGATATTTAATAATTATGTCTACCTTATTTCTACTTCGTCTTGAATTTTTTTCTTTTCAATGTATGACGGCACACAAATGTGCATGGTAATAATAGCCGGCTCTTGCAAGACATTCGTTGGCTCCTTCAATCACACTAGGTTTTGAAAGAGCCGATTTATAACTTTTTTTTCAAATTAAGATTTAACTATGTTACAGTTATGTTTTTCATATTTTTATTTCTGATTTGTCAAGTCTAATAAAGCATTTTATTCATCTATGTGTTTTTTTTCTATATACAGTTGATTTGAATGTTTTTCGAAACTTTAAAAAAAACTGGCTCTTTCATCCACACTCTCCCCTACGTAGGCACCTAAATAAATAGTTGGAGTCCGTTTTGACGTTTGTAGGTAAATACTCGTAATATGATTTTTAATTATTTTTATAGGTAAGTTTGCTTCATTTTACGCTTTCAAATGTGTCGCTCAACATCAGTACAAGGTCAATCTCCTGAAAGTGTTTTAGATATTTGAGAAAATAGATTTCTCATTTCTTTGTAAAAAAAACTTGTATTGTTAAATAGCTAGCTATTTAACAACACAAGTTACCTACTCAACAAAACTATTAGGGGACCACCTCGAAATCATGACCTATCTTTTTAAAAAAATAAAATCGGTTGGCTGTTAGCCGAATAAAAAAAGTGAAAAAAGCATAGTTGAATAGAAGGCTCTCACTTCTCTTTTTTGGAATCGATTAAACATAACAAGTATCTCAGTATAAACATTGTTTAAATTTAATTTTTGTAATACATATTTGAGAAACAATAATGTGATTTTAAGAATTAAAAAAAATTAAATTCTAAATTTGAATTTCGTATATGTATTTATCGAATATTTACGACTTTAAATATTCATTTAAGACAGCCAAAAAAGAAAAAGGTATACCACCTTACACATCTTTCACCTACTTGCCTCACACAACAAGGGTGGCAATAGACATAGAAGAGTTGCCATCATAAAGCTTAGGTGTTAAGCCTCTTTCGTAAATTTATCTACACCAAAAACGGAAAACGATAAAGGCAATCACAGTCATCACGTGGCATGGACCTAAGAAACTAAGCTGGTGGTAAAAACCAAGCATACAATCGCAATTCATCTAGTCATGGTCACGGTGTTTGTGACAACAAAGTTAAGAAAGCAGTTGGTCTAACCATCATATGAAAGATTCTCTATCTTCAAAGAATCAATAAAATCAATTCGATCCATTGAAAAGTAAGAGGTATTTTCTAAATTGCAACTGTAAAATAATAACGAATCTGAAAGTTGGCAACCTTCATTGAAAGTCGTTGGCTCGCCACCCTGTCGCCAAACTATCGACCAAGGTTAACCAGGAGACACCAAGTCTGGACTGAGATTCAACAAACATCATGCGTCGAAGGAGTTCAAGGTAACAAGAAATAACTTTTTGCTATGATTTAAGTTATTGCTGCCAAATATTAAATTGTTTATGAGAGATGTTAAATAATAAAATGGCAAAATAAATAATAAAAAATAAAATTGCGAGTCAAACTATGTAGGATTCTGTTGTAGCAAGCATAGGTTATAATATTAGGTACATACCTACATACATTCAGTTAATAAAGTATCGGGATTGAATTATTAATGATTCCAAATTTAAATTTTTGTTTTGTTAAATGAGCACAACTTTGTCGCCTCTGTGGTGTAGCGGTCCAGGTGTTGGACTTGACTGATTGAGGTCCCGGGTTCGATTCCCGGGTCGGGCAACAAAAAGAAAATTTGGTTTTTCTTATTTTATAATAAAAAAATGTTAATTGGGATTGGATATGTGCCACCTATCACATTGTGGGACTTAGTGTCTTCGGCTAGTCGTGGGTGCTATTGTAGGTAGTGGACCTACGTCTTCGGAGATATGGGCGTGAAGATGCTTTTTTACAACTATATTCCATTTCGGCGCGGAGTTTGAGTTGCAAAATATTATGTTATTTAAAAACTAGCTGTCACGGCGAACTTCGTTTCACCCGTTCAGTATGGGAAATAATAAAGTATTATTTTTCCCAGTTTCCCTGCAATATTCCTGCTTTTTCTCTTCATAAGAAGCTTCTCCTGATAATAATTAACACAATAAAAAAAGAATTAGCCAAATCATTCCAGTTCTTCGGAAGTTATGCGCTTACCAACACATTTAGCAATTCATTTTTATATTATCGATTATATTGCTTTTATAAGTTACCTACAACATTTAGTGTGTATTGCGAATTCTATAATGGATGAAAACGTCGAACAAATATTTTGTCTTAAATTTTGTATCGCCCGAAGAATTT
>NJDD01001132.1:4600-35662 GCA_002245505.1 Calephelis nemesis | reverse complement strand
CAGTTCTTCGGAAGTTATGCGCTTACCAACACATTTAGCAATTCATTTTTATTTTATAGATTATATTGCTTTTATAAGTTACCTACAACATTTAGTGTGTATTGCGAATTCTATAATGGACGAAAACGTTAAACAAATATTTTGTCTTAAATTTTGTATCGCCCGTAGAATTTCGTGTTCAGAGTCAATGAAAATATTACAGAAGATGAATCGACTTTATCAAAAACTCGGACTTGTGAGTGGTATACAAAGCGGTCGAGATGTGATCGAAAATTTGCCTCGCTCTAGGTCATTAATGTCTGCAACTGAAGTTAACATCGCAAAAGAGAAAGAAACAGTGACTGAAAAATCCTCATTTATTTAGAGAGAGATCGCCATCAAACTCAGTATCTCACGAATCGATTCGTATCATTTTGACTAATAATTTGGGTATGAAACATGTTGCTGCCAGGCTAGTCCCAAAATAGGTACCTGAATTAGAGAGTTTGAGAGCATGAGAGTCGTTGAGGACATGCTAGAAAGTTCTAATTCCGACTCAACACTCACGAAACGAATTTTCTTTGGTGACGAGACGTGGGTTTACGAGTTTAACATGCAAACTAGTCAAGCTTCGGCTTGGCGCCTTCAAACTAAATCGAAACTGATAAAACAACACCAACCTTGTCAAAGTTATGTTGAGTGTTCCTTTGTGGACACTTACTTTGGTGTTTTCTTTATTAACTATCGTGGTGTGTTGTCGGAATTGTTGCCGGAAGTTCAAACGATAAATAAGAAATACTATTTGAACGTTAAGCGGCGTTTAAGAGAGCAAATTCGACAAAAAAGGCCAGTCTTGTAGAAAGAAAATTCTTGGATTTTCCACCACGATAACGCGTCTTCGCACAAGGCCATCTTTATGAATGAACTATTGACCAAAACTCTTAAAAAATACTATCTATTGAGCAACTACCATATTCAACAGATATTGCTCCAGCCGATTTCTTTCTTTTTCTCCAACTCAAATAGGTAACCTCTTCGTGGCACCCATCTTCAATAGGTAGAAAACATACTTTAAAGAGAATTCGCTTCGAGAAATGTTTTGATGATTGGAATACTTATTCGTTAGTGTTACTGCATTCTTTCTGAAGTTGCATACTTTGAAGGTGATAAAATCAATTTTGATGAAATTTCAAACAATTTTTGTATTGTGGAGTTTTTCCGGTAGGTACTTTCGTGACAAAGTAGTTAGAACCTGGGGGTAGGCAAATAATTTACTTTCCTTTGGGACTAGATCATTTTGAGTAATTTTCCGGGGATTTATTTTATTTATTTATTTAAACATTTTTAAAAACCCACGTCTACCTCGCAGGTATACTTAGGTTTGTTGGACATTTTTACAATTAAGTTTCAATTCTATTATTTATAGTATATTAGTTACAAAATTAAACAATCTCAAATTAATGGAAAATTATCTTTTTACATTAATAGGTGATATTAATATTATACTTAATATTACGCGAAAGTTTGTGAGTATGTATGTATGTATGGATGTTTGTTACTCTTTCACACTCAAATGGCTCAACTAATTCTGAACACAGATAGATTGTGACCTGGATTAATATATAGGCTAATTTTAATCCCAAACGCACAACAGGTTCCTGTGAAAACGCGAGCGAAGCCGCAGGCAACAGCTAGCGTATAATATTAAAGCATTATCTTAAACATTCAAATCTATCATCCCTTTTATATTATTCTATGGTTTCCACCGCCAGTCAACAGAAACAAAGCTCATCTCGTAAGGGGCACACAAAAATAGTACCTATTATTAATTACATTTTTTTAATATTTTGTTTTCCTACACATAACATTAAAAAATTTTATGCTAAATATTTCACTAGCATCGTAAATAGATGATTCGATGTTTTTGAGGATAGAGCAGTCTATAAGTTCCCATGTTTGTCCAACACTTTTTAAAAGATCGAGCTTTAGTTATTTTTTTAAGCAATGTCACAAATATTCAAAGCTTTTCAATATAATCTAAACTAAAATTTCAAAGGTGACAATATCGGCCCTGTGGCGCAACGGATAACGCGTCTGACTACGGATCAGAAGATTCCAGGTTCGAATCCTGGCAGGGTCGCTGATGTTTACTTTTACCTATTTTTAAAACATTTTTAATTTTAGCAAAAAACATAATCTAAAATATACTTTTACCCAATTTAAAGGGACAAACGCAAAAATAAGTGAATCATCTTATCACGAAATCTTAAAAGCTATAAGTGGTATGATTTTTACAATTATTTTGAATGGGTTTTAGACTCATTTAGTCGAATAAGTATCTTCACGCCCATATCCCCGAAGAGGTAGGCAGAGGCACAACCAGGGCACCCACGACTAGCCAAAGACACAGTAAGTCCCACAATGTAATAGGTGGTTAGCCTATCGCCAACCGGGCACATATCCAATCCCGGGCAATGTTGTTTTTATTAGAAAATTGGAAATATGCATTTTCTATTTATTTTCGTTGCCCGACCCGGGGTTTGAACCCGGGATCTCAAGAAGTCTAGTCCGACGCTAGACCGCTAGACCACAGAAGCGAGATTTTGCAAAATTCGGCATGTGCCATAGGTATAACTTTTTGTATGACTGTGTTTTTAGGGTTAATAGGTACTTTATATGAAACATCATTACTACAACTGCACGGATTCTCAAATTTTGGATAGGGTTGCTTTTTTAGGGAGACGGTATTTTGCGAAATTCGACCTTATAATTTTGTTTTTGGGGCCGATTGTATGTAACAAATCTAGAAGGGTCTATTGGTTAACACAGTAGTATTAAGCAAACATTTTCATTGGTGACCTATAGCAAAACAAACAAAAAATATCCATCGACATGTAATAGGTATCTACGTAAAAAGGAATTCTATTCGTATGTGTCGCTAAAACTTGAAAATACCTTGATTAATCCGGTTAATTTGATTTTAAAGATATTCGTGAAAGTTCAAAGCAGCTTTAAACACAAAAAAAAATCTGTGAGAAAATTTAGAAAAAAAAAACAACGTTTATACTTTTCCGTGCAAAACTATTAAAATAGTTGTAAATATCGAGCAAAACGAAGTTCGCTAAGTCTGCTAATAATCACCTACATAAAACAAAGTCGGATTTGTTACACCATTTATAACTCGAAAACTGCTGAGCCGAGTTAGATAAAAATATCTTTTTGCTTCAGTTATGCTATTTCCACCCTCAAAGAAAAGTAGGTAAAAGCAACTATTGCCAGAGGATCAATTTCGTACTTAGTAGAATCTCTGCAAAACCTTAACCGATTTTTAATGAGAATCCTTTGTGCTTGGCAAAATTATGCGAGAAATAGGTACCTACATATACCTACTTACTTGAATGAAATTTGCGCATGGGCCAATGATAGGTATATGGACTTATAATAAATTAATTTGCTTATTTCGGCACTGAGTAAAGTAACAGGGCTAACTTAGTTTGGCGCCGGTTTTTTAATGTCGTTATTTACAATTTTCAAAAAAATTATCCATACTACTAAAACTTTTGATAAAACACAAAAGCCCTTATTTTTGTGGTACAGAATTCTAAAGAATTCACAAACAAAAAGTGAGCACGCCTATATATCTACGTAATGTTACATTCGGTCTAATATCTTTATTATATGGAATCGGCTTCAAAACTCACGCTTCATTTATTTGATTTCTAACTCAATTCTCTCGGCCTGCCGTCTATCAATCATTATTTGCGCCATTCAATTTTAATAAAATATGATAGAGTGGTACCCACTTTTGCAATTGGAATCAGATGCAAAATCTACTTCTTTCCAGTTATTGCTAAAATATGTCAGCGTTAGTATGGCTAATGAACAGACATACCAAATTTCTGATATTTTTAGTGTTTAAGTACAGATGAAAAGGTAACAGAATTGAAAAAATGTTACATCATCGCCTTTTTTGTTGCAGATCGTTACATGCAGTCAGAAAACAGTTGTATGACTACGAGATAAGTGTAAACAAATTGTTATGAGCGTTATAACTTCAGTTTATAAACTGTTTCTAATAATAAATAATAATAAATATTACTGGACAAGTTACACAAACTGAATCTAACCCCTAAGTAAGCAAATTATATGCTTGTGTTATTGGTGCTAATCAACGATTCTAATATATAGAAATACTTAAATAGATAACAGAATAAATTTAATAAACACCCAGACCCGAAAATGCAGATATTTAAATGTTTATCACACAAATGCCTGCCCCCGTCTTAAATCGAACCCGAGCCTCGCGGTTGGTCAGTGTAGATATGCGTGTACGCTAGCCACTCGACCAACAAGGCGGTCAATAGCTAATACCTTAGAATAATAACGCTATATTATTCTAAGAGCTAATACATAAGAGGATTTCTGTTGTTTTGGAACTCGAGTCAAGGCGTTTAATAGGATTGTACGTAATTTTGCCTGATTACGAGATAGATGGATTGATTGCTGTGCAGTGCTTTCGCCAGCCTAATATTTATTGGGAAGACATCTTCTTGTTTAGCTCGATAATAATCGAGATCCGGAACCAACTCGTGTCTAAAGTCGAGAATCTTTTATTCGAACGGCATTTACAAAGAAATACGACGAACCTTCACGAAAAGAGCTTACTCATTCCTTACTTACCTTAAAGGTCGGCATTCGTTGACCCCTAAATGGACGAATTGCAGCACAGCACTCTACGACCAATGGTCTCGAAGGCAATGATTAAATCTCATAAAAGATGCCTGGCAGAAATGCACATGGTCTATACTAAACTGGAAACTCGGGGGAAAAGTTTGAACCAAAGGTAGGTATTAGTGTTTCAGGTTTTGGTGGATAAGATCATATATAAAGTAGGTACCCAAATGTAGTATCTATAAAAATGGTACCAACCTTGCACGTATAAAATGAATCATTCCCTAATTTTCTACTCTCTTCTTGATTTTTTTAAAATTTTATGAGACAACAATTTAACAAAAAATCAACCAAACCACAAAGACGAACAAAAAATTTACGTACACAAAAAATCTCAAAATCAGACTGTTCTGTGATAAGTTAAGGGTAGTGTAAAAAATCGAACCTCCTTTTTTCATCAGTTGAAAAGTTCCGTTTCTCTTTACTACGTAATTAGCAAAAATCTTTACCAATTTCAAGAACATGCAAAGCAAAAAACTAAAGTAAGTAGATAACAAATACTCTGATGATTCTCATGATTCCGGTAGTTCAAGTTTTATTAAACTTAGTTAGTTCTTCATATTTTAATTTAAGCCCCGACAAAAATGGGGTGTTATAATATTAAAATAGGTGTATGCGTGATTTTTTGAAATGAAAACTTCTTTAGCGGCGTTACGTAACGTGATGATCGAAAAATTCGTAAGACGGTGCAGGGCGCATGCGCGAATAAGATGGCACAGGGCGCTTGCGTGAATGTTCATGTTGTCATGTTTGTGTACGATAGCGCAATATATTAATATTGTATTCTACCACATAAATAATAGTACTTTCATACTGATAATTAAAGCAATTCGTGCAAAATTATTCCCTAACCATTCCAAAATATCAAAAGTGCACAACGTTAATATTCAAGTTTTCACATCTGGCACTCCCGGAGTGCAAAACGTTGTTTTTTCTATAAGAAATTTGACGTGACCGCGATGGATAAATACATAATATACTATATAGTCCGACAGTTTTTTTTTTTATTTTAGTGTTTGTTATTATGTTTATCTAAGTGTTATAACTGACTTATGGGTTAGCTTTGCCTAATATTCGAGGATAGGGAAGAAAGTAAATAAATTACTTGTATCTAAACATAAACATCTTGATGTAGATACATTTTTAAATTTTTAATGGGCATTTCTGTGCGTCGAGGCAGTGTCTAGTTCCTCCATAGACTACTTTGTACTGTTAAACTCTGTGTTGATGAATTATCTGTCACAATTTTGTCTATGTCTTTGTCACATGACCAAATTATTTGTCCCCGTGATCAAGTTTAGAAAATTCAAAAATAAATTGTTTAAGCAATGGCAAAAGTAGAAGTAGATATAGACGTGCACGAAAATTCTCTTGATAATAGGTAAATAGTAAAACTTTAATAATAAATAGAGCCTAATTAATGTAGTGTTATATAATTTTATTATCGTATCTGAATTAAATGAAGTCGAAGGTCAGAATTTTTATTTGGCAAAGGCATTATAATTTAAGAATTAATAGCAAAAAAATAACACTTACTTATTTAATTTGCAGTGCAGATAGTGAATTTATGGGTATGGTAGATGAAGGATCTTTTGGTGAGTATTGTAGTAGTAAATAATTAAAATTATGATACACACATCAAAACAAAATGAAAATCTTATTAGGATAATACTTTTCGATTTATATTAGAATGTAATCTATAAAATTGCATGGTACGCTCAATAATTATTGTATCTATTATTAGATTACAAGTGGTAACTCAAATTAAATTATAATTTCAGAAAGCAGTGAATGTGATAAGTCACAATTAGTTTCACAATCGTTCTTGGACGCAAATGACGAAGATAATGCCTCGTACAATTTCAAAGACATAAGTAAGTCTCTTGGTATTAAGTTAAAAAGGTTTTACGCATATATCTTAACGCCAAGACCTATTCATGTTTGGTGGAGAGTGTGAAGTGGCAATTGTTGACATGTTACTTGATATAATTTATTCACTTGAAACAAAAATTCAAATCTTAAAATGAATTTGGAAAATTGTCATGGTTTTGTTTCTAAATAATCATAGCTGTCGTTGGTTGATCACCAAAATAAAGGTGATAGTGAAACTTACAAGTGATTAAATAAGGCCTTGTTGTGCGACAGCAATTGTGGTATTAAACGTTAAAAGTATTAAATTTGTGATATAAAGTCATTCTAAATACAAATAAAATGGAAAATGAGTAATGGTGTACAGTGATTTTATTGCATTAGTTGAAGTGATAAATAGATGGGAATGATAATTACATCCATCCCAATTTCAAGTTATCACTATAGTCTTTTAATTAAAGCAAGCAAATATCTGATTAGTTTGTGTGTGGCATTTCTACTACAGATTCCTTGGTAATCTGACATGTTTAGAGATTTCATTTCTTTAGTTGTTTTTATTTAAAAAGATAACATACACTAAACAAGTTTAGTTGGTGCTCAATAAAATGACCACCAGTATTTGCCTAAAGTTGAGTGTAAATTTATGCACTAGTGTCTACTGGTTTTAATTAAAATATTCTAAAGTAAATAACAAATATCTAGGATAGAAAGTAGCGAGTAATATTTTGTTAGTGTTGGTCTTAAGCTAGTTGTTTTCAAAATTTCACTGAAATATCTATAACCATTTGTGTGTAACAACAAGTACACAATGTTTCACATCAAAAATATATCGAAGGTATCATAATATGGATGTGGTGTTGGTATTGACTCCTTTGCAGATTAGGCCATCTGCCTTTTGGCCAGGCAGCTCGTAAAAGGTGAGCATAGGCTTACTGTCACAAACACTGTGACATCTGACTAGGTGGTCGTGATTTCCCAGCTACTCGCCCAGATTGGTATCACTACCACATATTACTTATTCCTTTAGCAACGTCAGTGCTTGCCTTTAACACATTCTGGTTCAGAGGGTAAACTTAGTCAGTAAACTTACTATTCTTTATATACTCTTACATCCTGGCCTTAGGTTAGCAACACACCATTACCACGTTTGGTGTCTAGGTGGTGTGAATTTCTTACCATCAGGAAATCTGCTTGTTAGCTTCCAATACCATTTGTAATTTATCATGTGACTAATAATTTTAACTAATTTTTAGATGGCCAAGTAACTTATAAACTAGTTCAAATACCAGAGGAAGTACCAACAAATATGGCTTCTGATTCTCCTTCTCATGGTAAGGTTCATGATTTTTATTACCTTTATGTCTAATCAGTATGTATTATGAAACAAAATCTTTGGGCTGTGTCTCTTGGTTCACTATAAACTATATACTGATGATATAGTATTTTATAGTTTATAACATTATGTACTCAAACATAAAAATGTAGAATAGGTGACAATCCGTTTAGAAATCATTTTGCAATATTAATATATATACATAATCCATAAAGTTATATTGGTTGATTTTCCTACTAGCATACTCAGTCAAATTAGGTGTTAGGTTAGGTTAGGTGTCTTGATGTCTAAGACCATATTGACACCACTGCATTTTGTTTTCCTACTGCCATGCTGGTTGGAAAGACTGTCAGCTGGTAAAATTATACAAGGTTGAAGATCCAGGCCTCTTTTTTTTTATTATATGACAGTTTAGCAAAGAAGCACACAGCTCTCCTGTTGGTAAGAGATAACTGTGGGTATAGCCCATAGATAGAACCATAGATATTACAGATGTGTCGCTGTTCTGTAGCTGGGATGGCATCTACCCTACTCTCCAGACCAGAACATGACAAGGTAATGGCAGTAGGAATAGGTAAGACGGTGGATCCCTACCTGCATAGCACTCTACCACCAGTAGTGTTAGTGATGACCTATTTCTTTCTTCTTTCTTTCTTTCTTTCTTTCTATATTTTCACCAATATTTATCTTTTAGAGTTGCTTTACTAAGAGGCAGATAATCTATTTCGGTAAATAGGTAGCTGAGCAAAAACTCAGCAGAGCCAGGCCAACATGGGGCACATAATGTTGGCAAGACGCTATTATCATCTTTAATGTTTATTGGCATTTTGTTTAACTATTAGGAACTCTGTCCTATCTGTTTGAGCGCTTCTTTAGTTTCTTGTAACTAAAAAATATATATTTTTTGTGTTCAGTAATACCAGGAGGGGAATTCTATGTGATAAGTAACCCTGTGGAAGTGTTTGGTTCATCAGAACCACAGAAGAAAGTCTTGAGAAGACAACCCATACAAGCTAAAGCAATGACTGCTAAAAAGGTTAGTCTATCTAGTTCTAAAATCTAGATTACATACACATGCATACATATCTCCACATCAAGCCTGTTATGAGGTGACAGAGAGTATCCTGTGCCAAATCTTACCATCCTTGCAGACCTGTCTGGATTCCTCCACATTCTTCAATCAAATCAATCTTTCATCTGTCATTCTTTCCACATGACCGAACCAGTTGAGCATGCCCTTCATCATTTTAACAATAAATTTAACAACACTTTTAATTCCACTCTCTCAGATCTCACTGTTACTAATATGGTCAGTGAGGTTTACAGCACAGATTTTTCTTAGCACTCTCATTTCTACCGCATTATATTTACAATTAAATCTAGATTACAATTATTAAAAATGTGAGAACTTCTTATAAGAAAACAAATTTTAAATAATTTAAGATTCTTTATTTCTGTTATCATTATAGAGGGATGATAAAAGAAGAGCTACTCATAATGAAGTGGAAAGACGTAGAAGGGATAAAATAAATAGTTGGATAACGAAATTAGCAGCCCTTGTGCCTAACACTGGACTTCCTGACACTGCAAGTAAAGGAGGTATTCTATCGAAGGCTTGTGAACATATCACTGAGCTTACCGAAAGACAAAAAAAGTAAGTTTTTTCTGTACTGGAACTATTTGAGTAAAAAATGTATTGCTATTTATTGGGTAAAGTTAAAATTTTGTGCAAATTTCATCAATGTTGCACACATGGTAATAGCGATGAATTAGAATAAATATTCAGTACATCTGCAACGTGAATTTTCGCAAATTATAGAGAAACTATATATTTTAATTGAGGCATCATTTAATAATAAAAATAAATATCTCTAGACAAGTTACACAAATTGAATCTAACCCCAAAGTAAGCAAATTATATGCTTGTGGTATGGGTGTTAGTCAACGATTCTAATACATACACAGAAATACTTAAATAGATACAAGAATAAATTTAATAAACACCCAGACCCGGAAATGCAGGCATTTAAATGTTCACCACACAAATGCCTGCCCGAGTCGGGAATCGAACCCGAGCCTCGCGGTTGGTCTGTGTAGTTAGGCGTGTACGCTAGCCACTCAACCAACGAGGCGGTCAAAAAAAATTTGAACCCGCTCTTTATCGCCTTTGGTTTTTCATCTACAATGCTTCACTACATAGTATAAAACAAAGTCGCTTTCTCTGTCCCTATGTCCCTTTGTATGCTTAAATCTTAAAAACTACGCATCGGATTTTGATGTGGATTTTTTTGAGGTAGAGATTTAAAAGGAAAGTTTACATATATGTATATTTGATACCCCTGCAAAGCCGGGGTAGGATGCTAGTAATTAATATATAAATAGTAAGTGATAAGAAAGGTTAATTAAATATTTCACCACAAGAGGTAATACTTACTCTTACTTACTTGGTAACTCAAATAGTTAGAAAATTGTCACCGAAAGACAATAGAATGCAAGTTCAAATCTCTCTCAATCATGACACAAGTACTAAAACTTAATACAGACATATTGTAATGAAAAAAATGTAATATTTTCTTTCTTGAAGAGAGTGAATTAAAATCCCGCCCTCTCTTTTATTTTTTATCTTAAAGTTAGAAAATATTGTTTTTTCATTACAGCATGAGGGAATCATATGCGTGTATAGGCTCTGAAGCTAGATTTTTAGTAAATTGTAAAACTTTTTATTAATTAAATTGTGAACTTCTTGTAAATACTATTTCAAGATAAAATTTACCACTGCTAAACCTGCTTTAGGTTTCAAACACGGAAACAGTAGTAATTGCATGTCAGTGATATATCTTTTTTGCTTAAATTTCAGATTAGAAAAATTAGAAGTTGATAATGATAAATTGGTATTAGAAATCTTAAGACTTAATCAAGAATTAGCAGAACTTAGGAAAGAAAACACCCTAATGCGACGGGAACTTCAGATTGCAGATAATTGCATAATATCAGATACACCGACACCAAACCATCGACCAAAAGGTCAGAAGTCTTAGTTGAAGTAGAAAATTTTAATTATGGGTTTAATTTTAAAATGTAAGGTGCTGCATTGAGGCCTGTTTTCATGGGGTAAATTATGTTGAATGTTTTGTTTCGATGTTAAACGAGAAGTGTAATAGATCTATAATGTAACATTGAATAATATAGTCCTTAGCATACACGTTTTACATACTTTATTACTGAAAAAGATATAATTAAAGCAAATTTAACACGACAGAAAAATGTATGCCATACATTTCTGGTGTATTTTCTATGTATAAAAGTATTGAGCCTTGTGAAAGTTGATAGACAAGTTAATGGCTCGCGTTTTTTGTGCGGTACTCTAAAAGGTTTTAAGGTCTAAAAGGTCTTCATAATAGAAAGCTCCAGACATTTCAAATACTTGTCCAAAGATGTAGTACCTTCTCTTAGTTGATGGTATAGCCAGTTCCAAAACGCAAAGATAAAAACGGTCATTGACCTTTGAGTGCAAAACAGGGCTAATCAAAGTTTCTTAAATTTCTTTAAAAAAATGTTTTTTTTTAAACATTTAAGGCTTGTCTTGCAGTTATTATAAAATATATCCTTTAGTATTCCTACACATTGAAAAATATTAACTTATTAATCACAAAAGCATAAAAGTGTTTGAATTTATTATGAATATAAAATCAGACATAGAGGTAGTTTATAGACACAATATGTCAGCTGGGAATAATTGTAATATTATAACAATGTTAAAATAATAAAGAACTAAAAACAGGATGAAGCTTGCCCTGTGTCACAACTCATCCTATTATTAATATTATAAATGCGAAAGTTTGTATGTATGGATGTTTGTTACTCTTTCACGCAAAAACTACAAAGCCGATTACGATGAAATTTGGTATGTAGGTAGCTAAAGACCCAGAATAACATATAGGCTACTTTTTATCCCGGAGTTCCCGCGGGATTGGGACTTACGCGGGTGAAACCGCGGGGCGCAGCTAGTATCATAAAAACAGGTTTGACGTCTCTGGATGAATTGGATGCTAACCCTTATACCACGAGCCGCATGTACTGCGTAAATAATAATGTAGTATTATTTGTATGAAAAACTGCTTTTGGCTGCGTTTGGCACTAACGTAACTCATAGGGTCGGCGATCGTTTTTCGCTGTGTGTTGGAACAGACTATAGAGTGGCACTGACATGTCGCGTTTTGGAAGATAATAATATAATGGTAGTGAATAACTTGTGTTGAATGATGTTATTTCAATTTGGATAAGTAAGTAAAATGAATTTATATTCTCGGTTGGTTTATTTAAAAATTCGTAACTGTAAAATGAAACTGTGTATGTAATAGATAACAATAAAAAACTTTAGACATGGCAGTGGCTGGCTAAGATAAAAATGTTGATAGTGTGTATGTTGATTTAAATTTAGTTCATTATTAAGAAATATTATGTGATTTTGCACTATTTTGTATTTAGCAGTCAGAATTATACATTTAAAAGTATGAAACATAGACAAGAATTTTCAGTGTAGCATAATATATTCTATTCTTGGTAAGGCCCAGTGTATTACTGAATAATCTTGCTTTCTCTGTTGCAAACAGTAATTGACTTTAAATCTCGTACTGAAAATCGGATAAAAATTGACAGAATATTTTACTATCTAGCAAATTGTTTAATATTGCCTGTACGGATTAATTTCTTGGCATTGGCTCGTACCATCAGCATACATTATTTTTTTACAAATGGATTAATGTTATATCTAAACAATTGTTAAAAGCCAATGTATGTAATAGTTACTTAGTTTTGAATGAGCCTTAAAAAATAGTTTGTTAAATTGTCTAACACAAATCATAGCCTAATTTTATTTTATTAGCATTGGTAGTGAGTAGAGAAAGCAACATTGTACAAGCGAGAGGTCAATAGGCTATTTGTAAAGTCATTATTTAAGTTCAGATGTCACTTGTAAAAATTTGAATATTAGTAACTTTGAATGAAATTGTTGATTTTACTTGTAATGTAAACAAATAAGGCCCAGTTATGGATTTTACGAAATCACTTTTTGCAATTCTAGTAAAACTTTCATTAGTATGAGATACAATAATTAATATGGGCCTATCACTTTTTTCATGAGTTTTCTCTGGATCTGTCGTCATACATGTGGGTATGATTTTTAATGATATTTGTTTTAAAATTTGTATTTTTGTATTATAATTTATATCTGAGGTGTCAGAAACCCCTGCTCTTAATGAAGCCATTCATAAAAGATATGTACAACGTTATCATCTACTCACCACAATAAAAATACAGTACTCACAATTTTACACAGTTATTATTTTCTGAGGAATAGATATGCCGTACAGTTCTAAGTAAGGGCGGTAGTCTTAGCATGAACATTCGACATAGCTATTCAAAAAAGAAATATATCCATGCTACACATAAAACACACATATTCGTATAAATAGCAATATCTGAATGTTAGTCTGTTGAAATTCAAGAGTTTTATAATTAAATTTAAGTGTATAATTGTAAAAATAGTATTGGATAATCTGTATTGTTAACTATAACCATGTGTTTTTTTTTGTTTCTGCTGACATTTCCCTTGAGTATGAATGGTTTTCGCACTAAATTTTGCAATTACAATTAGAATTGTACCTTTAGGAAATGAGATATTCTTTGGCAGCTATATAAGTTGTTTGTGGTGAAATAAGTTTTTTTTTTAAAAGTTAACCTCCAAGGTATAGTCCCTAGGGGTTGAAATTTTATATAAAAAAATCTATTCTACGCTAACAAAACAGCTTCCTCAGTGTATCTTGATATTGGTTGCTGATATCTAGCGAATTAAGTTAGTTCTGACATTAGAATGACTATAAATCCGTACTTTATTATCATCCAGTTTACTCGCCACTTGAAACTTAGACTAAATTTCGGTCATACATACATATTTTGGAAAAAATAGTATTGAACTTAGTGCTAGAACTGTCAATGCAATAAATGTTTGAAATTTTATTTAATGATCTACGTTTAAAGATCATAAATAAATAAAAGCTTTTCAATCAGTTGGGCTACTCTTAAATCTCGATTTCATGCAAATTGGAATTTGGGATCGGGGTTGTGTCATTTTGTACACAATACTAGCGAATTATTAACTTAAAGTTTCAAACAAGTTCAACGAATACAAAGTAATTTATTGCTTTTTAATGACTGAATGTTAATAATTCACTAGTATTATGTTCAAAAGTATAAACTGACAAACCCGATTACAAATTCCTTTTACATATCCCTACAGATCTTCAGAGGCAGTGCAGTCTTGTTCTCATTTTAAAGGAAGTCTCCTTCTCAATCCCAAAGTGGCGTCATATCCTTGTAGGTACTTACAAAGCCAAAAATTCATTCAGAACCCATGCACATCCATTTCAAAGTTAAAGTTTTCTTGCTTTCTTACAAAAAATGCTGTACATAAATTGTCAAATAGGTATACTCGCGGACAAATGAAAGTTTATTAAACTATATGACACTAGGCAAACGAAATATCTGACAAGGGGTCAGATATTTTCTATACTAACTGTACAATATATCGCGGTATAAGAACCAGATGAACGTATCTACATTTTGTAAATTTTACAGGAGAGCAAAAATACTGCGGGAATTCGTCACTTCAAACTTTACTAGCTCATTAACAGAGATAGTATACAGTTGGCAATAAAAAAATATTGATATGTTGTCCTACTATTGGAGCAGTATACAATAAAATATTTTTTTTTGTTTAAAATGCTTACAAAGATACTATAATTATTTTTTTGAAGATACGCTCATCTGGTTCTTATACCGCGATATATACCTTGTCCAATTTCGTTTTTGTATCTTGACGTTGTCTCTTTCGCTATCTACGTGAGAAATTAGGTATGTTTTTTTCACAATATCTTTTTTCGAAAGACAGAAAATTCATGCTAGGACCAGGCTTTGGACACATTGGATTAGGGCACATTCGCCAAATGTGCACTCTTTATCATATTCCTGTATTGTCAATGTTCATTATTTATTTAAAATATGACGAGCTTCATAAATAAATCACACGGCTATGTTACTATGTTATGAATTATTTAAAGCCAAGTTAATTCTACCAAAATTATATTGAAGTAAGTTATTGTTATTATGTATGTTAAGTTTCTATTTTAACGATCATTAGGTTAATGTTCTTCCTGTATTAGAAATTAAAAAAACATTGTAGCAGGGTTTTAATAAAATAGGCATTTAATTAAATTCTTTCTTGATTACATAATATTCAAATACAAGATTAAAATTTCAACGTCGATAAACATTTTTATTTGTTAAATGACTCGGAACAAATAGGAGGTATATTAATATGTTCTACTCCTAAGTTTTGTTTAGTAACCATTTTTTAACATTATTTTTGTATCTGAGAGAACTATCGTCATTGCTACAAGTCTCGATCTGATGATAGGATTCAAGGGTAATAGTGAAATCAAAGTCGATTTTTGCAGTTTTACTGATAAAATTATGGTAAAATTGAAGATGTTCAAAGTAGTGAAATAGAAATATTTTGAAATAGCCTAAGTAATGTATACCATATTTTTTCCCTACTCAATATTAAATTCTAGTCCCACGATTATTTTACTAATCCGTAGGCCTAGGTTCCTACATTATATTTTTTATATTAAATCAAATTCAAATAAGCCCTTTTAACTCATCCAATGATATTTTGAAATTTGCTTAATACTTCCCTACTTGCTTTATTACTTATTATCTCTAGTTTGGTCTGATTGTTTTCTGATATAAAAAACGTATTTTGTTTGCGTCCTTCGAGAATGGGAGTCTCATGTTTTTATTGCGTATTTTATTAATACTCTGTGACATAAAGAAATTAGAAGATTGTTTGGGACTATTGTGAAGCCTTTTATAGTGTCTGTGATTTAATACTAAATGAACGGGGCACTAACGTTGTAGTATAAGCCGTATATTTATAATGTAAAATGATTTTGTACAGAGTAACTTTAATAAAAATTGTAAACAATGAGAAAGTACTTTTATTCTTTAATATCAATTGCTTTAAGAGTATACAACTACACGACCTTGTCTTAATTTTTTTTAACGGGTAACTTCTGTCTACAATTTGTCCAATTATCTAAGTTTACCTGAAAGTTATTCTTTTAAGTGACCAATAGTTGACTCCATCTTTCCTGTTTTTTCGCGCGATAATACATAATGTTATTGGCGGGAAATTGGCAATTAAATAATTGTGTGCGTTACCCCAGCTAGAAAGTAGCACCTAGACTGATATGAGTGAGACAAATAATTAGAGCTCGATGTGCTGTAAATGTGCGCTAAGTAAAAAAATTGTGCATGTTGTTTTGAAAATAAACGGAAAAAAACACTTCTAGCTGGGGTAACGTTACCCCAGCAAGAAAAATCTAAACTAATTATCGGAGAGTTAAAAATTGTGTATGAGCAGAGAGCTTATATTTGTGCAAATTTGTGCGCTAAAAATAAAATTTGTGCGTCTTCAGGTTTTCGAGATATTGCGTTTCCTGCTGCGGTAACGTTTTGCAAAATCGTGTATCTCAAAGACTATTATATTATGTGCGCATATGGAATAAACACGTACAAATAGCTCTTAATTTGTGCGTATTTGTGACAAAATTAGATTTAAAAAACCATTTTTAGTTTTCAAGTAATCGCGGTTTTTCCAAAAATTAAAAAAAAAATCGTAGCGCCTAAATGAGAAAATATATAAGGTCACCGAAAACTGTATTCGGTTCTTCTTAACGTGTATATTTACCATAAAAAAAGTCAAAAGCATACATACATGCGTTTTTGAATAATTTGAATTAAAGTCAAAAAACAGCGTTCTAACTTTGACGTGATTGCACAAATTACTGTCTCAACCTAAGATGTTTAGGTGTTAACAAAAAAATAAGTGCGTTTAGTCAAATAATATGTAAGATAAATATCTAGTGTGAAATATTTCGCATTAAGTATGTAAATATAAACAAAAATCGAAAGAGCAACGTAAACACTGGTTATCCGACCAAATTCGAATGACTACAAAAAAGCAGCGTTTTCATACATACTAATGACCTTCTTTATTGAACGTATTATAGCAGGTACAGTCACACTAATAACTAAACTATGACCAAATTTAGGGAACTAATTAAAAAATGCATTCTGTTACTATACGAAATGAAAGACCTTGTACGTATGATTTTTAACATTTTTATTTTCTTAATTGTGATTTTAAAAGTAATCATGACATCACAGAAAAAAAAATCTTAAGTGTAAATATTTAAAAACAAAACGTTCTTGTACCTTGTATAGTTTAAAATCACAGATCAGTTTCCATTTAAAAATTGAGATTGGTATCGAGTACGATATATTTTACGCATACGTTTATACGTACATTACGCACAAATGAAAGACCTTGTACGTATGATTTTTAACATTTTTATTTTCTTAATTGTGATTTTAAAAGTAATCATGACATCACAGAAAAAAAAATCTTAAGTGTAAATATTTAAAAACAAAACGTTCTTGTACCTTGTATAGTTTAAAATCACAGATCAGTTTCCATTTAAAAATTGAGATTGGTATCGAGTACGATATATTTTACGCATACGTTTATACGTACATTACGCATTTATGATATTAATAGGATAGGATAAATGATATTTATTATTTTCGAATGAAATAACATAACATATAAAAAATATATAGGTAAGTATCGTCACGCCCATATCCCTGAAGACGTAAGCAGAGGCACCCACAACTAGACACTAAGTCCCACAATGTGATAGATGGCATGCCTATCGCCAACCGGGCATATATCCAATCCCGAGCAACGTTTTTCTTAGTAGAAAAATTGGAACATCCCAGCTTTATTTATTTGTTGCCCGACCCGGGAATTGAACCCGGAACCTCGTGCAGTCAAGTCCAACACCTGGACCGCTAGACCACAAAGGCGATATAAAAATGACATAATGTTGAAAAATTGCTCATAATAAATTACAATGAAAATAATTTTTATCCAAAAGATTAGACAAAAAATTTTTTTGACGTCAAAACTGAAACTGTTTGTTTACCAAGTTATAACCAAAGTACACACTATGATTATTTTATTATTGACAATAGAGCGACGTTTAAATGTATCTGTCTCACTACGACTGTATGCCTATTACCTGTCCAGCTCTCTCCTACATAAACTGTGTAACATGCAGTTGGTTAGGTGGCACGAGATAGATACGCGGCGATAGCAAGACGAAAATAATTTAATGGAATCTTCTATTAATGATGAAAAACTTAGTCTTAATATGTCTTATTTATGGCTTAAGTCAATTTCTACACACTTAATTTATTTTTTACTGTTGTTATAAATGTGTTTTTATTGTTGTTGGCTTTTTCACTCGTAATTTTACCAATCTAATGTATGTTTATAAAATATGTACTATTTGTACAAATGTACAAATAACTAATCTTTTGTATGTTCGTTCACAAACAGCAGAATAAGTATGCTGAATGTATTTTATTTAAACTTGGGATGAAGATACCTAACTAATAATATTGAAAATATTAATTAGGTTACTTTTTACTAATAACTTTTTTTAAAATAAATAAAGTGTTTATTTTTATTACAATTTTCGACTTTCAGTGTACTCGGGCATATTAAGTTAAGAAGGTCATCAGTATGTATGAAAACGCCGCTTTTTTTGTAGTTATTCGAATTTGGTCGGATAACCAGTGTTTACGTTGCTCTTTCGATTTTTGTTTATATTTACATACTTAATGCGAAATATTTCACACTAGATATTTATCTTACATATTATTTGACTAAACGCACTAATTTTTTGTTAACACCTAAACATCTTAGGTTGAGACAGTAATTTGTACAATCACGTCAAAGTTTGAACGCCGTTTTTTGACTTTAATTCATATTATTCAAAAACGCATGTATGAATGCTTTTGATTTTTTATGGTAAATATACACGTTAAGAAGAACCGAATACAGTTTTCAGTGACCTTATATATTTTCTCATTTAGGCGCTACGATTTTTTTTGATTTTTGGAAAAACCGCGATTACTTGAAAACTAAAAATGTTTTTTTAAATCTAATTTTGTCACAAATACGCACAAATTAAGAGCTATTTGTACGTGTTTATTCCATATGCGCACATAATATAATAGTCTTTGAGATACACGATTTTGCAAAACGTTACCGCAGCAGGAAACGCAATATCTCGAAAACCTGAAGACGCACAAATTTTATTTTTAGCGCACAAATTTGCACAAATATAAGCTCTCTGCTCATACACAATTTTTAACTCTCCGATAATTAGTTTAGATTTTTCTTGCTGGGGTAACGTTACCCCAGCTAGAAGTGTTTTTTCCGTTTATTTCCAAAACGACAACATGCACAATTTTTTTATTCGGCGCACATTTACATCGAGCACTAATTATTTGTCCCACTCTTATCAGTCTAGGTGCTACTTTCTAGCTGGGGTAACGCACACTAAATAATTTTATTTGAGTGTAGCTATTAATTCAAGGCGGTAAAAACATTACATTGCCTATAGACATAGATGACTGGAGACGGTAACACTGGTATCCTAGGCTTGAATGCGGAGCCTCTTGCAACGGTTTACTAAACCGGAACTTAAATCTTAAGTTAATATGTAATAAGTTTGTTGATGGTATTGTTACAAATTTGGCAGGCTTGTCGTTGCAGGAGTACAACATAGTTGGATTATCGGCACTTGTGGGATTTTAAAAAATCCCACAAAATAATTTCACTAGCTGGCGATGGGGACGCTCTATTTCTTCGACACAAAGTTAAAAATAAAAATATACAATAGGTTTAACGTCTTTATTTTGTTTATGAGATAGTTTCCACAGTCTTGAGCGCTACCATTTTTATAGGACCAGAAACAGGTCCTTCCCATACCAACACATCTCCTATCTCTTTCTCCTTTTCTTGAATAACAAGGTCTAACTGCTGGTTCAAACAAGTTTTGGATGTATTTTGATGAACTTTCAACTCATATGGCTTTCTAAATTTACCGCCACAAAAGTTACACGGATAAGGTTTTTCATCTGAAACATACCAATGAATAAAAATGCAAAAAAATATATAATTATAATTAAAGATATAATAATTATAGGTTTAGTGTAGTAAATTACAATTTCTAAGAAAGAAAAAATCAAAATTTTAAATGAGAGAACATTGTTGGATTTAATGTCTGCTCAAAGTGAAATATTCATTTTAATGAAATTGTAAAAACATAAGTTTTTATTTAAATAAATAAATAATAGACATTCCTGGACAAGTCACACAAATTAAATCTAACCCGAAAGCGAATTATATGCTTACGTTATGAGTGTTTGTAATACGCAGAAATACTTAAATAGATACCAGAATAAATTTAACAAACACCCAGATCCGGAAATGTAGACATCTAAATGTTCATCACACAAACGTCTGCCCCGTCGGGAATCGAACTCCCGAGCCCAAATTTATTATTTACTGAATATCCAGCGCGTATAACGTTCTAATACAACGTACAACTGTACTTTTGATAGATTAAAAGAAAAATAGTAAAGTGGCTCCGCTGGGGAGCGTATTCTTCAGGATCTGTACCTGTAACTCGTACTTAAAAGTTCTTTATTTTTTATATTTTAAAATATCATTATAATTAGATGGTAGTTTTGATTATTTAGATTTCTTTAAACGCATATTAAAAAGCTCTACACACGCTTTGTTACTTGGACATAGAGTGAGTCAGCAGTATTTGGAAATGACATCGAGGGCCTGATTCCGTATCTTTTCTAGGTGGTAGAGTTCTTTAGCGACTCGCCCGGATTGGCACCACCGCCTTACCTATTCCTGCCGCCATAACGTCATGACGTGTCACGGTTCGGAGAGTAAGGTAGCCGGTAAACTTACTTTTCTCAAGGCCTATAATCCCGGCCTCAGGTTGGCAACGCACCATTACCACCTTTGGTGTCTCTAGGCGGCGGAAATTTCTTACCATCAGGAAATCCATCTGCTTGATGTCTTTCAGTATCACAAAAAAAAATTGTGTGTGTAGGTACTTATGTACACGCGTTAGAAGTTATACTTCTTCGGCGTAATAAGATAAAAATCTTTTTAAAAAAAATTCTTTTGCCTTATTTTACATTTGTAGACAAAATGACACTAACCATAGAAATTACTTTTATTTTGTTGGTACCTTTTTTTAAAAAAACTAAAATGTTATCTATAGCTAACTTCATTATGTCGGTTTTTCGTGACGGTGTGCGCGCGCATCGTAAAAATTTACAATCATCATTTTTTCCTAACGCGCCAAAAGAAGTATAACTTCAAAAAAAAAGATGATCACTGGGAAAAGTAGGTATACATCAAATATCTGTCAAATGACGTGTTTTATATTTGATATCTCCTATGACTAGCAGGAATACAATTAAGATAGCAGAAACAAAACGGGTCATTTGACAGCTATTTGATGTACACTTCACCCAGTGATCATCACTAAAAATATACTGAATAGCCCCGCAGATCTTTGTTAGGCGTATAACCTTTACGAGTAGTAGTAGGTACTGCATTGATATGAGTGTAACTTCCAATAGTAATATATCTGCATGTTTGACACTTACCTGTATGACATTTCAAATGACGATTTAGTACGTCAGTCCGAGCAAAACTTCGGGGACAATACATACATTGATAGGGTTTTTCTCCTGTGTGTTTTCTGAAACACAGTAAATCATGTAGGTATGTACCTAAAAAAATATTAGCAATTGCCCGCAGCTTCGACTCAAAGCTTAGCGATTGACTTTTTTACAGACATTTCCAGGTTAAAGGTATTTGTTAAACAATTTGAAAGATATATAAAAAAATTAGCTTCACGCCCATATCCCCGAAGCGGTAGGCAAAGGCACAACCAGGGCACCCAAGACTAACCGAAGACACTAAATCCCACAATGTGATAGGTGGCAAGCCTATTGCCACCAATGGCACACATCCAATCCCCATCAACATTTTTTATTAGAAAATTGGAAAAACTACTTCTTTCTGTTGCCCGACGCGGGAATCGAACTTGGAACATCATGAAGTCAAGTCCAACACCTGAACCGCTAGACCACAGAATAGAATAGAATGTTAAATGCATACAGCATTTTTTTTTATTAAATATCACAATTTTGTAAGTAATTAAATAAATCCAGCTTAACCCGCAAGAATTGATAATAACCCTTTTAGCAGTAAATTTAAACGCAGTATCAATTTAAGACCTCATTTTGTCTACAAAATTAGAATGATAGGAGGTTCTCAATTCGGCTGGTATATTTTTTTAAGTATGTACACCGATTTCTCCGAGGTTTCTGAACCGATTTACGTAATTCTTTTTTTGTTTGATATTTTGTTGGTCCTATAAAATTTTGATTCAGGTAGGCCCATTAGTTTTTATTTTACAAGCATTTTTTATCTACTTTCACCTATTCCGATGTTCATTTTTATTGATTTAAATCATATCAGCAATAAACTGAAAAGTATCAATTAAAAAAAACTACGTTAATAAAAACCGACTTCAAAACTAAAAACTAATAATAATTAAGATTTAAAATTAAATATATACTACGTATGATTTCCATGTGCTATTTACTAATAGGTTTGAAGTCATTTTCAAGCCTTAAACTAATAATTATATTATAAGTAAGTATTAAATTGGCTTGGCACCGACTTCAAATCTTTTTATAAACAGCACATATAAATAATAGGTAGTATATATTTAATTTTAAATCTACATTATTTTTTGCTTTTTAGTTTTGAAGTCAATTTTTATTAAAATCCTTATTTTTATTTATTTTACCTCATGTGTACGACCAATTCGCTTTTCTTATAAAACCCCTTGCCACACTCCTCACATGCGATGGTATATTCGTTCCTGTGTCGTCTCATATGCGTATTGTAATTAGAGGAAGATGAGGACACTTTACCGCATTCGTTACACACGTATTTCTGAAAAGTGTAGATAGTGGTAGTTATTATACTGTGCACATATTGCATATAATATAAGGTGTATGCTATCTTTTTCCAATAAAACTAAAACAAAAGAGATAGAACATTTTGAAAATATTACTTGTCTGACAACAGTAAACGTGTTTTGTCTCTAATAGCTTGTTGGAAAAAGATAGCGATAACTTAAAATTATTTCAAAATTACCACCATTCTCTATATTGGCACTGCAGCACTGTACACTATATTATTAGGTATTATTATTTATTTACGAGTATATATCATAATAGCTTTAAATAGTATAATATTATTCTGTTTGCTAACTACCCCTTTCTAAACTCCGACGGAAAACGAGTGGTGTCATAAGTTTAACGTGTTTTGTCTGTCAATGTCATCATAACTTTTGAACGGATGGACCGATTTCGATGAAGATGTTTGTTTGAATGCCGGTGTGATCGTGGTAGTTCTCAGATACATAATTTATAGGTTTTGTCGGGAGTTTATTGAACATTTTTTAAATTTTAAGATTATTTTTATTTTAAGTTCTATATTTTTGTTATGTTAATACCTTTTTACTTAATATATTTTTCTCTTGTAAAGAAAAGTAAATACACTAGAACTAAGTACGGTGCCACCAATTTATCTGATCAATAAAAAGCATCACTAGTGTCACGTTTATTATTTCTAATTGAGAATTTTACATAGAAAATAGCGATAACAATAAAAATTAAGAAAAAAATATAGTTGTGAGAATTTCATTTTTGGTGCTGACACTTATGAAACTAGCAGCGGAATGGTGTTTCAGAAATAGTGGTTTAGTTCTAATTATTACTACTGCAAAGATAAATTGGTTGGACTTTATGCCAGACACAGTGCAATGACATCTATGCTTTGTGCCGATTTGAAGCGCCCTCTTGAGTGTCGTCGCCTACATTTGTACTATGTCCCTAACATTATTTCCATGGACACTCGTTACAACTATTAGCGCCAATATGACGAAAATCAAAAAAAGATACAACCTATAAACGACAAAATCTAGTGTTACGTACTAGTATAATAGAAACCAATGGATTTTAATGGATCCATGAACGTCAGGCGTGTTTACTAACCAAGTGTTTGGAAACTACAGTTATAACAAAACAATCTTAACTATAAACTTACTTTGTTCGAAGTGCTCCTTATAATTTGTCCGGTATGTGTCGAAATGTGTGAATTCAATGATCTTTCACAACTGAACTTCAATGTACAATATTTACATACATTATCTGTTTCTGGTTTCTGAAAATATTTAATATTACATTAATATGTATTAGTATGCATTAGTATTACTTTGTAATTAAAAATGTATTTTTATACATATTCTTTTAGTGTTTTTTTGTATTGATTTATTTTATTTCATTTATTTTTGCTTAAATTTTGTCTAATATTTATGTTTTTCTTTAGTTTTGTTACGTACATAGTTGTTGTGTTCTTGCCTTTAATTTTATTTTGTAATTATTCGATTTCCTGTCTTTCCTGGTTGTCTGGTAGAGATTGCTTTGAGCGATAAGACCGCCATTTGTACATTTTTGTTTTGTAATATTTTGTTCTGTATTTTATGTTTGTGTTTATATTGTACAATAAAGAATAAATAATAATAATAATAATAATAATAATATGTCATAAGCAAATACTTTGAAAGATTTTCTTTCTTTAAAATGTATAGAAATTTATCCCAAAGCCCTGTGCGCAAGTGCTAAAATAAAAATACGTTGCGAGAAACGAAAGTTCAAAAATGTGAGTTTCATCTGTAATGATAAACTCATTTTGGTGGGTACTCAGAATTGTGTATCTATAGGACATAACTACCCGCGTTAACGGGTTAGAAAGGAATTAAAAATTTCGCCACGGGACTTGAATCCTCAGTAGCTCAATTGGTTAGAGCATTCGTCGGCTTGAGACGAAAGGTTACAGGTTCAAATCCTGTCTGGGGCGAAATTTATTCTTTCTTTAAAATTTATAGAAACTTTGAAAGATATTGTATGATCAACAATTAATAATGGCCATTCAAGCCTGCTCGAAAGAAACCTAAAAATTATAAAATTTGAATTGAAAAGTATAACGTAAAATATGATCAAATATGCATATGAAAATCAAACGAATAAATGACAGATCATCGTTAAAGGACAGCACTGAGACGTTAATCATCTTTTAATCAGTCATTAAGACGACATTTCCAATGCAAAATTGTGAAAAATTAAAAGTTGATTAAAGTCTCTGAATGCAGCAGTTGGAGGAAGCCTGAGTCTATTAGTTACAGTTTAGGTAGTCAAATGACAGTGTTGGTGTCATAGTGACAGTTTTCGTCGTCAAAATAAGAAATTAGATGGTTAAATGACAAATTTGGGTTGTCAGCGTATCAAACTAGTCAGAAAATGACAATTTAGATTATCTGATCGACAATTTGGGCTGTCAAACTGGCAATGTAGGCACATTGTCAACTGACAATTTAGTTGGCCATAGTGGCAATTTGCATTGTCAAAGTACGTAATTGGATGGATAATAACAACTTTGATCGTCTAACTCTAAAGCGACAGTTTAGGTAATCAGAGTTGATATTAAGGCAGCCAAGTGGCAAGTTCTGAAATTACAGTGACAGTTTGGGTTGTCCGAGTGGCAAATTAGGCGACCAAATGAAAATTGCAATCGTTTTAGCCACAGTTTAAATGTCAGAGTGGTAATTTTAGTGGTCACTGTGACAGATTGAGTTGTTAAAGAAGCAGTAGTAAGTACTTAAATAGACCAAAAACAATTTCAATAGTTAAAACCACAGTTATAAGGACTGTTTAGGAAGGAATGTACACTATGCAGTGTACAGTGACAGTTTCGACTATCATAGTGGCAAATTTGACTGCCATCTAAAATTTAGATGTTGTTTCAGTTTCCCAGTGATAATTTTGGTAGTTAGACGGCAGATTTCACTGTCATACGTTATCATTATACAATTTCAGTTGTAAAAATGGCAAAACCAGCAATTATCTAATACAACAGAAATAAATTACCTTATGATTTTCTATATGTTTAACAAGACATCTGGATGATGCAAATATTTTTCCACATTGATCGCATATCTTCTGTTTCCTTATACGTTTAGTTTTTTCTATATTTTTTTCATATTTAATGGTGATTTTATGATGTCTGGCGCAATGCACTCTTAAGGCATGTAAATTTTTAAACTGTCTCTCGCACATTTTGCAATAAAAATTTGTAACACAATATTCAATTTCCTTAACTTCGTTTGCTTGATCAACTGCCACCTCTTCGCTTTTAAATTTTTTCTCTTTTCCTGTATCTATTTTTAATTTTTCTCCCTCTATTACTTTCTTTTTTTCATCTTCATTTGTTACTAAATTGTCATCTCTTTTAATTCTCATTTTTTCATCTGCTCCTATTTTAAATTTTTCGTCTACACTTATTTCATCTAAATTTTCGTATCTCTCGGATCCTTTTATTTCTGTTTTATTTAAAAGTAAAAACTCTTCTATTTCATCAATATCTTCATGGTTTCTTTTAGTATTATCTTCTAACTTTTCACCAAATAAAATATTTGTTATTAAAGGTGTAGATGGGGCTGAGACATCAGGAATGACTGAAATTACATCTTAATATCAAAATTAAGTAATAAGACTACCTTTTAGTATATTAGGTAGAGTAAGGACGTTGGATATATTGAATCCTTATTCAACTAATAATATGAATGAAGGATGTTGGCAAAAAAGAGGAAGTGTGATAGTATCAATCCAAACTAGTTTAATAGTGTTCAGTAGTGTTCAATTCTACAACCTGGCAGAGAAGTCTATACTACTTATTAAGGGAAAAGTAAAGAAATTTTAACAGTAAACCAAAATATGGTTAGAGGCATCCATCTTACAAGTTATTTATATTTTCAACACAATAATAATATAGAATGTTTTCATTGAAGTTGAAAAATCTGAACGGACAAAAGATTTATTACTGTCGTTCAAAGTATAATTATATTTGAATATTTAAAGTTTTAGGTAGTTCAATGTTTCTTTGTTATGTTATTAAAAATATTGTTTTTTTTTATGTTATAGGAAGGCAAAACAAGCAGACGGATTTTCTGATGGTAAGAAATTCTCGCCGCCTAGAGACCAAACATGGTAATGGTGCGTTGCCAACCTGAGGTCAGGATGTTAGGCCTCGAGCAAAAGTAAGTTTACCGGCTACCTTACCCTCCGAACCGAAACACGTCATGACGTTATGGCGGCAAGAATAGGTAAGGCGGTGGTATCAATCCGGGCGATCGCTGCGAAACTCTACCACCTAGTCAGATGTCACGGTGTTAGTGATGATAAGCCTATGATCGCCTTTTACGAGCTGCCTGGCAAGAAAGGCAGATGGCCTATTCTGCAAAGGAGCCCGGACCAACACGGGGAACATAATTGATTGTATAAGACAAACATGCCTGATGTTGTGTAGCACATATTGCAGAGTACAAGCTAGCAGTATTTTTTCTTGAATTTCGCTTGTATGTATTTAATTCACTATATCTTAAGAATTCTTATTAGGATTAAACATTACCTGGAGGTGTAGCTAGTAACTGATCTAAGTAAACTTTGTCCGCACTTTGATTTTGTAAAGCATTTTCTAAGTTCATGTCTATTGTACATTTCTTCTCTTTATTTGAGTCATTTAAAGTTGGGCTTGGTGTACTAGTTACGTTTAAATCTAATACTTTTTGCACTGTCTCCATTTGCTTATTTTCTGGTATTTGTGCATTATCTTCAATTTGCTTAAACGGTGTGTAATATGGTTCAGCGTGGCGTGATCGTGGTGTTGAAAAAGGACTGAAACTGTAGTTAAATACAAGGATGAATAGGTTGTGTCGGATTAAGTTTTACGATAGCAGGTACAGATGCAATAAGACTAACGACACCTATTCGGATAAGTTGTTGCAAGTCTTATACCGCACTGAGAGACGATATCTTTTAATTAGTCATTAAGTTGAATTTTAATTGCTATAATTTCTTAATTGCTTATTTTCTGGTATTTGTGTATTATCTTCAATTTGCTTAAACGGTGTGTAATATGGTTCAGCGTGGCTTGATCGCGGTGTCGAAAAAGGACTAAAACTTTAGTTAAATACAAGGAAGAATAGGTTGTGTCCAATTAAGTTTTACGATAGCAGGCACAGGTGCAATAAGACTAACGACACCAATTCGGAAAAGTTGTTGCAAGTCTCACGACCGCATTGAGACGTTATCTTTTAATCAGTCATTAAGTTGAATTTTAATTGACGTCTTTGAGTGCGACCGTTAGCTACCTAATGTAGGGGAGACAGATGTGAGATGTGACAGAGGAGAATTGTGACATCGTCGATTTTTGGTAATCTATAAACTGTTTGTAAATTCGCAATAGTGTACGTTTGCTAGCTCGAGACGTGAACTGATAAACATACACTATTACTAGCTCAGTATCCGTTAATAGGTTCCAAAAAAACAACGATGTCACAAATTCTTCTCTGTCACAACTCACATTGGTCTCTCCTACTGTACTTACCAGTAGAAAAATCGAAAAACCTAAAATACTTAATTATTTTACTAAAAGGCAATGGGTTGTGGGTGACATTCCTTAGGGGCAATCCTTTAAGGATTAACCCAGCACCTATTTCCTGAAAGAGATCTCTCAAAGAGATATGCACACTTATATGTAAAGGTAAACTAGATCTCTGTTTAATATTGATAAATGTTATTTAAATAAAATTAAATAAACAAGGATGACCAAGATCGCGTGGAGCTGAGAAATGAGAACAAGAAAGCATAATCTGAGTTGTCACTGCTAAATGTGAGGAAATACCTGAATTAATATCAGAATCATTATGACATAGTGAAAGATCACATCGGCTATAGGAGTTTACGTTGCCCTCGCTATTAAGGACGCCCATGACTCAGACGATTGTCTACTTCCAACCACCTGATAAAACAAACATTACAGCTTTTTGATAATGATGATGACCAGTGTGACCAGGTTCTATTCCTCGGATTGCGACACATTTGTAAGCATTGACGGTATAGAAGCAGGAATAAATGATTTTGGAATACCTATACAATAAACCTACAGAACTTATCCAGAAACCTTAACCATTAGTTATAATAGTACACAACTTTAAACAACATTTGTACTTTTTAAGATTACTTAGGGTTTTGGAACAAAAGATTAGTAAGTAAATAAACTTAATTATAACATTCAGTGTTTGATTGTTACTTGTACTCAGAGTATATGAGGGAAAAGTAAAAGTGTCACTCAAAAAAAGTAAACAAAAAGAAATCACTGCAAGGGACCATGGTATTTGAAATGTATAAACTTTACCAGATCATTTATCTATCAAAAGATGAACCAGATTATTTATCTATCAAGAAAAGAAAAAAAGAAGACACCTGAACGCTGATGCAGTTCGCAAACAGCAAATGTAATGTTGTTAAGAACATTGTAGTGTACCTAAAATCCAATCTGAAGTCAGTATCAACTGAAGCATCATCTTGCAACCAATGGGAATCCAGTGTATCTTCAAGAATATCAGCCTCTTCCTCTATAACTTCTCTGATAATTCTTGCCTCATTGTCAGGAATATCTTCAGCTGGGAGCATGTCTGTCATGAAGTTTTGTATGCTTGTGCATGTTGAGTCTGTAATGCACATAATTTAAGGCTGTTTTATTTTTTGTCAATAATGTAAATATGTGAGACTGTAAATATAAATAAATAGATAAGTAATAATAAAAATAACTATATAACTAATTGATATAACCCATAAGCCAATTTTACATTCAAGTCTGTGTTTTGTGTGTCAGTCAACAACATAATAATACATATATAAATACTCAAATAAATAAATTAATCAACAAGATTAAAAACTATAGACACCATGTTTGTCTCATAATTCCATTGTCAGGTATCAATCTCGAGCCTCACATGTGTTTGGTGGAGTTAGTCATGCACTCTTACCCTCAACTAATGAGGCCATCTGATTATTTGGATATATACTCGTATAAAAATCAAATATTTTAAAGTACTAAGCATTGTGTACTGTCTACAGTAACAGTTACAATCCTTAGGCCCATACACACTAGTCAGTAAACTCAGTATTTTGATACTAAATTTATAAGAAGAATAAACAAAACATAGAATAGAAGAGAATTACTCTTTATTATGCACCAAAATACATAAAAAATAAACATATTAAATTATATATATACTATCAATGAAATAGAGTTTCGTTTTAGTCTGTGTCTTTCTTTTCGTATATTATCTATATGTATTGATAGGTCACATGTGATACTTGCCATTAAATCTGTCTGCTATTTTGAATTAATTTAAATTAAAAATAAGGGACTAACATTCTGATGAAACATACCATTATCATCATCTTTTTTATAATTTGCTGGAGTGCTGTTTCCGATAGCCATTGGGAGTCTGAAAATAACCATTAAGTATTTTAAAGTATGCTAAATGTTTTGTTATGTCCAGAGTCATAAAAAAAAATCAAATTGACATTTAAAATAAAGTTGAATCTGTTATATATTGTAGATTTATGTGTGGAAAGAAATCTTCTTGTGTCTAACACAATGTTTCAGCATAAGGACATACATACGTATACATGGAGAAGGAATGATCAAATGAGTGTGATAGATTTGATTTTGGTTGATAGTCGCCTCCGGAAGTGTTTAATGGACACGAGAGCCTTCAGAGGCCCAACTCTTAATACGGATCACTACTTGGTTATTAGCCGGTTTAGGGGTCTGTTTAAGAAGTGGAGGCACTGGCGAGTACGTGTTCCATTTGGAGGGATTGAAAGGATTAGGAGTGAAAAGTTGCAAGACCCGCGTGTAGGAAGCATGTATGAGAGTCAAGTCCAAGACAGGCTGAATAGTGTGTGCCTACCGGACTTAGACGTGGATGATTGTTGGAATGTTTTGAAAGAGAGCATGGTTGATGTTGCGAAAGAGGTATGTGAGAGCGCAAAGATGCACAAGTCTATGAATGGTGATGCATGGTGGGATGAGGAGGTAAAAGCCTCCGTTGAAAGGAAGAAGAAAGCTTGGCTAGACTATGTAGCATGTT
>NJDD01001131.1:509388-549979 GCA_002245505.1 Calephelis nemesis | reverse complement strand
TAGCTGGTATAGACACATATAGGCTGCATCCAATTACATGTATTAATACTCTTATTTTGTGTTATTTTATATCGTACAAGGTTGTGTTTAAAAATATTTATTTTTACTTGGTACTGCGAACTAAGTTCGAACTTCAACCATTATGTGATCATCCTAATAATATTACATAATATGCGAAAGTTTGTATGTTTGTTATTCATTCAAGCAAAAACTGCTAAACCGATTTTCATGAAAGTTGGCACAAACTTAGAGGGTAACTTGGATTAACACATACAACAATAAAGCCTTAACTTAGGAAGTAAGGCGACTTTCAGAAAATTTTGACACAATCCTTTGTCAAACTACATTCATAATAATATAATGTACCTACTTGTTGATTAAAATTAGTAAAATTTTGTAGCATTTTGAACATTTTTTTTCAGTGGACAAAGAAGTGTTTGTTAAAAAAATAATGTAGGTATCGTGCATTTCCCCGTTACAGCCAAATCTCACTAGATGGGCTTTAAAGGGTTATATATCCCTTTACGCCAGACCCATAAATGACTTTCTATGACTATACAACTTGCCAAATCGGGTAATTTAATGCAAGCTTATGCTTGACTAATGGCAGATGTTAACGTTCATGCCAAAAACTAAAAAAAATGAAGATACACTCGAATCAGATAATTTCCCATTTATTTTGTTGAAAACTTTTCCGAAGCGGCGCCACGATCTCTTACGACACGTACAATTGTGTAAAGATATGTAATCCAAATTCTAATTTCTACGTAATATCTCATAATGCCCTAGTCTCACAAGGGCGTGAACGTAACATACTAGCTGTAACCATGACTTCGTCTGCGTGTAATTAAACAAAACAGTTATTTAGTTAATTTTACATTTTTTCTGCAATAAAAGCCTAAGTTACTCCTTATTACATCGGTTATCTGCCACTAAAGTCCCGTCTAACGGCCAATGTTAGTAATGTATCTCTAAAGATAGATTTCGAGCAATCTAGATAGCTGCGTATCCGCCGGCCTATCCTTTACCTAATTGCCATATTTATCCCGTCCACAGATATGTTATTGGCAAGCGATAACATAAAAATAGATCAAAATATCAATCTTGGATAGAAGGTTTTAGATTAGGATTGATTATTAATATTGGCCGTTAATCGGTCACCTGTGTCAGAGCCATTTTCAATTTTTATTAGCCAGAACAGGCTGACAGGCGGAGAGACAGACAAAAATTGTAAAAATTGTCAATTTATTCTTAATGTTCATACATACATTCATGTATACGTATACATGGTACATAAAGTCAAAAGCAATTATTTTAAGACACTCCAATTTTATTTACTTGTTTGAAAAATATTGAATTATTATACTTTTTAATGAAAAACCTAAAATGTTCTAAATAAACGTCACAGATAAATATTGCGCGAAATATTTTTACTTATTGATTAGGTACTTTGACTTGATCAGAGATAAATAAAGGGGCCAAGTGCGAGTCGGACTCGCCCATGAAGAGTTCCGTAGAATTAAGCACGTAATAAGGGTGTAATATTTTAAGGGCCACTTACAAGTTCCTGGGTTATGTATTTACCTCTGAGTTAAAGTTAGTTTCTAACTAGGGTTGAGTTACATTATAAACAATTTCCGTTGTAAGCTTCTATCGAAATCTACAACATATTTTTCAAATTTTCCAAATAGAGATGATAGACACATTTTACCACTAAGGGCCACTAGCACTTCCTCGGTTAAGTTAAATAATCAATTAATTTGTCAAATATAAAGTGTTTTAGTCCTAGTTAGAATCTAACCCAAAGTCCGATAGTTAACCCTGGAACGTGCAACTAGAAGTTGAGTGAAATCTATATTTCAAACTATTGACTGTAATAAGAAATGGATCCAGCAACCGCGATGTCATTTTTTCTCACGTATCTAAAGATACTGTGGATAGGTTTAATTAAAAACAGTTTTTTTGTTTTAGTTCTATGCATGTGTAGTGTCAATACAATTTATTTTTGTATAAAAAATCGTAAAGCGGTTTACATCATACATCTACCTACCAAGTTTCAAACGTATGGTAACTAATAGTTTTAATTACAATGTTGCTGTCAATCAAAAACATGTCAATAATTTGACATTCGGCTACAAAACCCTAAAAAGATCGCACAAGATCAGTTTAATGTTTATATGTAAAACAATTTAATAGTTTCAGTTCTAGCGTTACATGTTGGTGTAGATCTAACCCTATTTTTATTATTTCTTCATAAAAGCCGTGAAGTGGTTTACAGAATACCTACTAACGTTCCACTATGTAGTCGGATAGTTTCCGAGCAAAGTGTCTTATTCGTAGGAACGAAAACACGGACACGTCGAAAAGTTTCCACTACTTGCCATTCTTTAACGGAACCCTAAAAAGATCGAACTAGATAACCACTATGTTCATAGTCTTAAGATACAACTTCGGTCATACTTGATAAATGCATACTTGAGATGGTATTTCGGAAGTGATAAGATAGTATTGATGGTATCAGATAAAAGATGAACAAGAATATTTAATATATTTTCGATACAAGAAAACTGTTAACTGAGGAAAAAGATGGATGGAAAAACTAGTATTATTTTCTCTATAATAAATGCTACAACTTCTTGTTTACGTGCCAATTATAACAATTAGTTTGTCTTCATGTTGCCAGTTTGTCCACATGTCTATATGACTGACATAAAGGTCGCAAATATGTTTATACTTACCTACATACTCTGTACCCCACGGGCCAATGTAAAGACTTTTCACACAACGAGTTTTGACGTACTAAAGACGCTTGTTGAACGTAACTTAAACGCTCAGCAAACGCCAGAACGTCAAATAGTTGTGAGTGTTATTTATATTTATATTTTTTTGGAGTGTTATTCATTTTCGTATTTCTTTAAGTATGATAAATAAATAAATATCTCTGCACAAGTTACACAAATTTAATATAACCCCATAGTAAGTAAATTACATGCTTGTGTTATGGGTGTTAGTCAACGATACTAGTAACATAGAAATACTTAAATAGATACAAGAATAAATTTTATAAACACCCAGACCCGGAAATGCGGACTTCTAAATGTTCATTACACAAATGCCTGCCCTCGTCGGGAATCGAACCCGAGCCTCGCGGTTGGTCGACGTAGTTAGGTGTGTACGCTAGCCACTCGACCAACGAGGCGGTCGGTCGTATGATGTTTTACGGTACGGTGTACGTTTTATTAATACTCAATCATAATCCAAAACTTGCTGTCCAAGATTGATATTTTTATCCATTATCTGTGGACAGGATAAACATGGCAATTAGGTATAGGATAGGCCGGCGGATACGCAGCTATCTCGGGTGCTTGAAATCCATCTTTAGAGTTAATCGATAGTGACATTGGATAGAAATATGATATTACAAACATAGCTTAAATGAATTAACTCACTCTTTGCAAACTCCCACAAATTGTTTGTAGCGATCACGAGTTCTTTTTATCTTCTTTATTGTAGAGCGTTTTATATGCATATAAACGCTTGTTTTAAGCGCGTTTTGTTTGAGTTTTTGAAATAAAAACTGATACAATCTGCTAATGTGTGTTATTGCGAGTAGCTTTCAAAAACGCGTCGTCAGACTTTAATAAAAGCAACATAAGTAAGTAAAGATGCATTTTTGATTACAATATGTAGTGAATATCTAAAAAACAAATTAAAGCTGACACCTATTAAGTGAACGTTTGGTTTTCTAAATCGCTGATTAAGATTCAACGTCCATTACTGTGCTAGACTCACAAGTCACAATTCATGGTCATTATTTTCTGCAATGGAATGTGACTTGAGAGAAAAAGTAGATCTGTAAAGAGCAAGAAATGAATAATCGCTGAGCCATTCGTTAAGCTCAGAATGGGTATGTAATTACAACAAAATGTCACTCTATGACTAGTACCCTCGCTTAATTATGTAGAAAACAAGTAGTTAGTGATAATTATCTCAAACAAAGTTACACTTCGCTCATGACTTTCCTGCCTAGGTCGGGTTTCACTATTTTTTGAAGTTATACTTGTTTTGGCGCGTTAGGAAAAAATGATGAGGGTAAATTTTTACGATGCGCGTGCACACCGTCACGAAAAACCGACATGATGAAGTTAGCTAAGATAACATTTTAGTTTTTATTAAATATTAAATAAACTTTATTTAACTAAATAATGCATTATAATAAAACTTTAAATGTATTAAATACCTTTTTCCTATGGTTAGTGTCATTTTGTCTACAAATGTAAAATAAGGCAAAAGATAAAATTGTTAAAAAGATTTTTATCTTATTACGTCGAAGAAGTATAACCTCTAACGCACATTTTTTTTGTTTAATTTTTTATAAAATAGATTTTTAGGAGAAGGCAAAGCAGCAGACGCATTTCCTGATCCAGTACGCGTCTTTTTTAATGCAAACGTTTGCTTATAGGTGTATTTTATAGGGTTGTTATGTAGGTACATATTTTAGAGTGCTGTGTAGAAACTTTTCCGGGGTAGGATACACCACCTTAGTTATTTCTCATGTCATGTTTCCGCCCAGAGGACAGTAGGCAAACTTGCACAAAAGGCTATTTAGGCTAAAAAATAATAGACAGGAGAAGGATATAGGCTAATTTTTTATCCCGAGTATCATCTGAGGGTGGTGTCAAGGATAATGAATGTGGAGAAAGTCAGACAGATTTGCAAGGATCGTGAGATTTGACACTCGATAATATCTGCCTATCCCGTACGGGACTTGGCGTGAAGATATGTATGGATATGTATATATCCAAACGGGTTGCGCGGTAAAGTTAAATAACCAATACGCGAGCGTAACATGGCCACGGAGAAACATCTAGTAAAATAATAAAAGGTCTTAGATACTAACACAGCTTCAGCGCTTCGTAAAATGCATGATTCTAGATTCTATTTTACTGGTATGACACCTGAGTACCCTGTAACACTAGCATATAACTTCCTTATTTTGGGGCTAGATTCAATTTAAAAAGAAATCAAACTTTTTCCTTTCTTGCAACTCAGTCAAAATACCCCTTTCGCGATTGGGTAACAAGAAACTCACTAACTACAATGATATATAACACAAGTAGTAGTTATAAATACAATTTTTGAAACTAACGTAATTCGATCTTGAGAAAATACATTCGAGGTTATTATAAATGTAATTATTGTATTGTACCTGCAGTCGGTTAGCTCGTATAACCTTTTGCCACATTAACCGTGCACTAGGAAATAGTAAATTAAATTACTTCTCACGGCATGCCATGATAGATGGCCATCAAAAGTGCGTTTCGCAACGTGTGCTTCTAAGCTTTCTAGAGCAAATTAGAAAACAAATTTTTAAAACAATTGAAAAGTTCCACAAAACAAAAGCGGTTTAATTACACTGTTATTTCATAAAAATGTTTTGCATAGTTATATCTAGGCATACAAAATAATAATATTATAACAAAATAATTAGATTAGCTAAAGCCAGTAATCAATCTATTGTGTATTTTTTGAAAATATAAATGCGTTTATTTTTTTGAGCAAAAATGTAGAGCCGTTGAATTAATGTCTAACATTTTCCGATAGTTTAACAGCAAAAACATATTTTTGTGTTTTGCGCGTATCTATAAGTGTATGCAAGATCCTCCCATATCCATATCAGTTTGATTTATATCATTTCCATATACATAATATATCTCTAGGAATTAAAAAAGAAACATACCAGTTTTGAGTGGTGCCATTTTTGAAGTAATATAATTTTTTATTGGTGACTGGGTGCAAAAAATGATTTTTATTTTTTTGATTATGCGTTAGATGAGATGTTTGTTTTCACATAGGCGCCAATTTCTAAGAAACGAGATGCCGAACTTTATTCCTTAGATTTTGTAATTTTAAAAAATAAATTATTAACATGATGAACTTTTTGCAAAATCCCAAATTTAATCTATACATTTTTTACAAAAAACGAATCATCGCATCATTCCTGAAATATTGGAACATTATCGCCAATGTTTTTTTTTTTTTGTTGTGTCAATTATTATCAGGATTTTCTTATAATAGGATCTAAAAAAAAGAATCTTTACGCCTATATCCCCGAAGAGGTAGGCAGAGGCACAACCAGGGCGCCCACAACTAGCCAAAGATGCTAAATCCCACAATGTGATAGGTGGCAAGCCTATCGCCAACCGGGCACATAATATCCTATCCCGAGTTACAATTTTTTTATTAGAAAATTTTAAAAACACAATTTTCTTTTTGTTGCCCGACTCGGGATTCGAACCCGGGACATCAAGCAGTCAAGTCCAACAACTGAACCGCTAGACCACAGAGGCGATATAAATGTAAGTTTGTGTAACATTAAAAAATTAACAAAATTTAACGAAAATATGCATTTTATTGTTATTTTGTTAGTTGATTGATATAACAGTCAGTTATATAATGTGAAATCACTGTTGATAGAAAATATATAAGTAATAATCTAGCTTTGACTGACTTCGTTAGCGTAGAAATGATTTTTATACAAGCTTTAATTCATGGGAATCATAGTCATTTATGGACTAATTTTAAAAAAAATAACCTACGTCTGAACTCTTGTCTTTAATTTACCTATATACATACATCAAAATCGGTACAGCGATTTACGCATGAAAGCGTAACAAAAAGATTTTCACATTTAAAATATTGTAATAGGGATATTCTTCTTATTTTTGCAGCAAAATCGTTCGATTACTGGCCTAATAAAATTAAAAGACATTGGTATTAATATGATTATGCGTCATGAACTGAGGTTACCAGCTGTAGGCTGTAATCTTTTACATCTTTTCCTCTAAAGTAGCCGCAGTTAACAATGAAATGTCAAGCAACAGATAAATACTCGTATATATAGTTACCTTCCCACGTCATACTTACTGACTGTTTTACAATTCTAGAGCATGTTAGGTTTATATAAACTTTAATTATATTATTTAGGCCTATGTATATTAAAAAATATGTTTTTGAATTATATTAACGGAAGGAAACATACAAAAAAAGCGTTCCTTAAATGATATTTTTAACTTTTTCAGTACAAAAAAAACATAATGTAAGCTAAGAATATATAAAAAATGTGTACAATTTTATAAATAAAAATAAAAGATTTAAGTTTCTCAGAAGGTTAAAAAAATGTATGTTGTATGTTGCTAAAGAAGGAGTTATTACGCAAGCGTTTTAAAATAATTAAGCGCAGTAAAACTGCAAAATCCGAAAAGAAACATAACGTAAGCTAAGAATAAATGAAAAAAAATGTACAATTTTATAAATAAAAATAAAAGATAAAACAAAATATTAGACTTTTTTACGATACAGTCAAACAGAGAATTCCTCCAAAAAGGAGGAGGTTCTCAATTTGACTGTGTTTTTGTATCTATGTTTGTTACGCGATAACTCCGTCAGTAGTCATCTGATTTTAGTAGCTGTTTTTAAAAAGTTCCGAAGTGGTCTATTATTTATTTTGACTTGATTTGACTATAATTTTTCACCTATCATCACTGATGAGGTCGTCAAAACAAGTGAATAATTTATACATTATTAAATGTTACTCAAAAGCTACTAGCACGATGTTGACAAAATTTATGTTGGACCATTTCGGAACCATTTGCTATCTTTCGAAAAAATAATTATAAAATGATGTGCCCGGATGGCGATAGGCTTGGCACCTATCACATTGTGGGACTTAGTATCTTCGGCTAGTCGTGGGTGCCCTGGATGTGCCTCTGCCTACCTCTTCGGGGATATGGGCGTGAAGATACTTTTTTTAGTAATAAAATCTCGATGTGGTACCCGATAAAATAGAGTCGGTTGTTGCAGTTTCACTGTGCTTAATTATATAATGAAACTAGCTGTCACTCGCGACTTTACTCGCGTATAAGTATATTTACTGATTATAGCCCATTAAGGACTTTACATACAAACTTTCAACCTATAAGTATTTCACCCCATTAGGGGCGGAATTTAAAGATACGCTTAAACACGTATTCACATATTTTTAATAAGTAACCCAAAAATGAAATTTAATATTTCTAACTTAAAAAATGACGGTCTTCCAAACAAACTTTCAACCCCTACTTCACCCCCTTAGGGTTGGAATTTCCAAAATTCCTCTACTCAATAAAATGACTCAATATTCAATAAAATATACAAATAAATGAAATCGAAGTGTCTACGACTAAAATAACATTAACATAAAATTAAATAAAATTCGCATTATTATTCAAATAAAAAGCAGTCAAAAAACAGCATCGTAATATAAACATTTAACTGGTAACATTTTTTGTGATGGCTATAAATAAAGCTTACACAGTATATCTATGTTTGCTCTACCGTGAATTACCATTATAATACAATCTCTTTGTCTGATTCGTTGCGGAAAATGGGGATTTTAGAATAGATAAAACCATGAGTCATTGGAAAATCGGTAATGTGTATTACGAAGTAAGATGCGAAAATAATTTGTCATAAACTCGGTGACATAATTTTATTTCTTTACAACCTGTAATGTTATGGTGTCTACGGCTGCGGTTGTCTCTTACCATCAGGAGAGTCGTTTTTCTTGCGCTAGTTCACTGATTTTTTTTTATGATGTAGGAAGGCAAACAAGCAGTCGGATTCCCTGATGATAAGAAATTCACGGCACCTAGAGACACCAAAGATGGTAATGGTGCGTTGCCAACCTGAGGTCAGGATGTTAGGCCTCGAGCAAAACTAAGTTTACCGGCTACCTTACCCTCCGAACCGGAACACGTCATGATGTTATGGCAGCAGGAATAGGTAAGGCGATGGTACCAATCCGGGCGAGTCGCTGCGAAACTCTACCACCTAGCCAGATGTCACGGTTTTAGTGATTGTAAGCCTATGCTCGCCTTTTACGAGCTGCCTGGCAAGAAAGGCAGATAGTCTATTCTGCAAAGGAGCCCGGACCAACACGGGGAAAATTCATTAGAATATCAATTTTCGAAAATTCTCTTCATTTTAAACATCTCTGGCAAGTAAAAAAAAAATATTCGACCCCAAAACAAGCAAAGATACGATGAGACATATTTTGTTTCCGTTATTGTCATTGATTTTAAATTCATATATATATATTATACATATACACAAACACCTATAAATACTCGGTATAATGCTCGGTTGGCGATAGCCTTGCCACCTATCACATTGTGGGACTTAGTGTCTTCGGTTAGTCGTGGATGTCTTGGTTGTGCCTCTGCCTCCTTCTTCGGGGATATGGGGGTGAACATACTTTTATTTTTAGGTATAACCCAGTATAATTTATTGTTATTGTCTTTTTTTTCAAGTAGATCGTTTTGCCATTGAGTAAAGTAACGGTATTTTTGCTCAATAAGATTGTAGGTTTTTGTAGTTTATTTTTATTTTCGTGTGGTTAATTGAAAGAAAGAAAGAAAGAAAGAAAATATATTTATTTGCGGAATATGTGTGTTAAGGTTGTTACAAAATTATTTAAGCTTTCCAACATATTCTACCACATTGTGGTGTGCAAATAATTTAATATTTTTATAAGTATAATATAACTAATTATATACACAATGTTTTAATATTCATACGAACAAATAGTTTTATTCTTATTATAATTTGAGTTATAACTTACAAATAATTTTAAAATGATAATAAATTTAGCCCTGTCTACCGTAAACTAGTTTTTTATTAGTCCGCTAATAAATGTTTCGTTTCTTTCTTTTATAGTTTATCAAGTTCTAAAGATTCCATAGGTTTCGGCTTAAAATCGTTTACCTTTAAAATCGGCTTCTGAAGCTGTTAAATCTGCACTTATTTAAATTAGCCAGTTTTTCTTCATTTGGTCATTTATGGTCCAACTCCTCAGAAAACATTATCATAGCGATTGTGACTAGAGCCCGGTTCCTATAAATAACGAACCGTAAACTATCAGAATAACCATAATTGGGAGTTTGTCTAAAAGTAACGAAGCGTTGCTCATAGTTAAACAAAATATTAAGAATAACCAATCGATAACGAACGACTGTAGTTAAATTTTGTACTATTCATACAAAAAACAACCATTCGTAAGCAAAACGACTCGTTTTTTGAATATAGGAACTAGGCATAGGTGGTAGAGTTTACAACTTACTCACAAAATTACGAACAGTTAGGTTTGACTTCTTGGCACATAAAAAGCAGTTTCAAGGAGCAATCTTTTATCACTACATAGTATGAAACAAAGTCTTGTACCTATGTCCATTTGTATGCTTTAATCTTTAAAAGTACGCAAAAGGATTTTAATGCGGTTTTTTAATAGATAAAGTGATTGAAGAGGAAGGTTTATATGTTTATACCTGTGCGAAGCCGGGGCGGGCCGCTAATTTATGATATTATTACTTTATTGTATTACTATAATATAAAAGTTTAAACACACATAACAGTACACTTTACTACTTTTTGCCTTAAGCTATCAAGACTTCGCGCGCCCTGATGAAGGACGGTACGACCCGGAGCTAGTATATTATATTTTAAACCCGGCTACTATATTTAAGAAACGATTCGTTTTGCTTACGAATAGTTGTATTTCTTACGAATAGTACAAAATCTTACTACCGTCGTTCGTTTTCGATTGTTAACTCTAATGCCCGGTTCCTATATTCAAAAAACGAGTCGTTTTGATTACGGATGGTAGTATTTTGTACGCTTAGTAAGATTACTAACAACGGTTGCTCGTTTCCGACTATTGATTCTAAACATTTTTTGAAAATATTGGTAACGCTCCGTTACTTTTGAACAAACTACTAATGGTTTAGATGACGGACTACGATTCGTTGATTATAGGAACCGGGCACAAACATTTTGTATAACTATAAACTACGGTTCATTACTTTTAAGCAAACTACCAATCGTTATAATGGCGGTTTATGGTTCGTTGATTATAGGAACCGGGATCGATTAAGTCTTCTCGCTGAAGCCAACCGGTAGGCATAACCCGGGTCCGTTGTTGAGCAGCGAATTGACTGAATTTATAGAACTGACTGAAAACTTGGTAAACCCGAGAATTTATACAGTATTATTATTGAATTGTAGGGCTAACTACAGATCAGCAATTTTACAATAAAAAGAGTGAAGTGACAGAACGCCCTACTTAATCTGCGATTATTGAAATCGGTGTTCCCCATTTTCATTTTCTATTAATATTCAAGCCATTCCATTACCATACATTTGATATCCATTAAATAATACTTGGACTTTAAAATAAGAAGAACTTTATCATCAAGCAGTCCTATTTCGTATTCCAAAGATTCAACGTATTAAAGTCCCATCAAAAATAAATTTAGTTAACTTATTCGTTTACTAAAGTAAGCCTTTAGTAATAATTCACGAAGCCTTGAAGTTATCGATTCGTGACGCCGGCCAGCTGACGCATTACAGCACTCTATAATTTGATTCAGAGTTCAGACCATAATAAAATAATATCTAACATTTTAAATAGTCAAATCCATAATGTAAATATTTTTCGCCTATGTGGTCTAGCGATCCGACATCTGACTTGACTTCTAGAGGTTTCAATTTCGATCCCTGATTCGGACAGCAAAGAATAGAAAATGTATATTTTCAATTTTGTAATAAAACTAAAGTTACCCGAAATTCCCCGGTTGGCGATAGGCTTGCCATTTATCACATTGTGGTTCTTAGTGACTTCAGCTAGTCGTGGGTACCTTAGTTGTGCCTTTGCCTATTTTTTCGAGCATAGGGGAAGAATCATGAAGATGCTTTGTATATACGGGATATAAACATAGAATCTTAACGCCCGGAGAAATCGAAATAATTTAGTTGGGGGATAAAGCCGCGGATAACATGTAATAATATAATTTAAAATTGACTCTTATTCATAATTCGCAGCATATAAATGTTACAACTACTTCTATTACTACTACTACTGAGTCTCTAATGCCCGGTTCCTATATTCAAAGAATGAGTCGTTTTGATTACGGATGGTAGTATTTTGTACGCTTAGTAAGATTACTAACAACAGTTGCTCGTTTCCGACTATTGATTCTAAACATTTTTTGAAAATATTGGTAACGCTCCGTTACTTTTGAACAAACGTTTAGCTGACGGATTACGATTCGTTGATTATACGAACCGGGCATAAGCGGCGTGATTTTCGTAACAGGAAATCCGTCTTATTTGTCTTCCAATACCATATAAACATACGTAACAGTTTACCGTCACAACAGTTAGCTTCTTCTCTCATACATCGTTTGTTAATTGATAACAGCATAAAGCACGTACAGATGTGCGTTCACGTGCGACCGGTTCACATCTGCTTCCGTCACATGCTACTGCACATAAGTGCAACATTTTAGGGGGTTCTGAACAGACGTATCTGTATCTACCTTTATATTATACCGTGATATAACTGTATCCTATATAAGTAATCGGTAACCTTCCTCAGAAATTAGAGTAATGGCCAGCCAAATTCTAATGTTCGGATCAGCATAAGAGAAGAACTTGACCAGGGGTGGATTTAAGGATTTGTTATCTTTCGTATTAATGTTATAAATGCGAAAGTTTGTATATTTTGTTTATTTTTCCTTCGCAGAATAGGTATAAGTAAGTATTAACTACATACTTGCAGTACTACCATTTAAATTTTGCGCTCGACTTTACACTTTTTACTCTTTTTACACTTCATAATTTTATTTTTAAATTGGCTGACGTAATCTAAATTTAAGCGAAATGATTAAGCATGTGTTAAAACAACCATATAAGATATCTTAAAATACATTCGGATTTCCGAATCTTGACGAATATAGCCGAAGCGCGTAATTAAACTACTACTGTACACGTGTTTCAAATTATTTTGTACAGTTTATTAATAAGATTAAATGCATTTTGACGTCGACAAGCGTACGTGTGGTTACTTTTGTCGTATAAATATTATTTGATTATACTCCTTCGCATTAAAACCGCAGATTAAACATCGTGTCTCGTAATACTTAAGTAACCCTCGTTAAACAAGTCAGATCTATAAGAAATGTATTTGTAGAATTATCCAAGAGACCGATTACGGTTTGATACATAACGCACAAATTTCACGGTGGTTGATCATTTAGGGAGCGAGGTATTAATGACCTCCAAATGTAAACAAACTCACCTAAGCTACAGTTTTGAATTGGTATTGAAATGTTTTCAATTCAACTATTTTCTGTGTAGAAACTCTAATTAACTTTGTACCCACTATGGGTACTATATATTATGCTATGGGTATATATAGCTATGGGTGCAAAGTTACCCAAGTTTGTGCAAAATATGGGTACAAATTTTCCCAAGTTTGTGCCCACTATGGGTACAAAATTACTGAGCGTAAAACCACATATAAAAAGAATTTGTATTCTGTACAACTATGAGGTAGGTTTCTTGGTTCTCAGTCATTCTAATGATTAAAGCTCTACAATTGTCATTTAACTTACTTATAAACGTTTTGCCACATCTTGACGCCAAAAAGCAATTATTACAATGGTGCTGAGTATTTACATCAAGCTGTGACTCTGTTGTATTAATAAACTGCAAATCGATTTTTACGTTGACACATTGTATAATTAAAGTAATACTGCTTCAAGGCGTCATGGTTTTTCAGATGCGCCAGATCATAGGTCAGTGTCGCGCGTATACTATTAAGGGTAGTTGAATCCACTGTTTTAGACGCTTCGTTGAATGACTTATTAAACTGTGTGTACTATGCTCTACAATATAGCTTCAAACGAATATTTTTGTACAACGCACGGCGGGGTAGCTTTGATGTCAGAGTATTTCCGAGAAAATAAATATTTATTTCCAACTAAGAGTCTGGCTTTCACTTTTTATTTTTAGCACTTTGTAAGTCTGCTAAATAGCACATACGTTTAACAAATTGTTTTAATTGCCTTTGTTTCGTTTAATTGCTTCACTAATGTTATTTAATCCGTGGGTAGGTACTATAGACGCACAAGGTTACGATTTCTAATCCCTTGTTAAGTATTTTTTGTTGTGTTTTTTTACATTAGTTTATAGTGCATGACACAAAAATCTTTAAACTTTTATACTTTTGGCCAATCGTGTATCACGTCTTTATCTAAATTGGTGTCAAATGAATTGTCATAATTAATTATGTTCGGAGTCGGAGTTTTGGCGCCATCGTGAATGACGGTGGTCGTATTTTTTCATTATTATTGAATTTCGTGTTTATATTGAGTGAAATTGGTTAATTTAGGTGGGAATTAGATTAATGTTCAATGAACGTGCACAAATGAAGAAATTAGTGTATCGTCTATTTCCTCGCTGCCTTCAAATCTCACTAGATAAGCTTGAGTATCGAAGCCGACTGTATACTGTATAAGAATTAACTAATTTGACATTGGCAAAGTAGTCGTGAAAAACGATCGAAAGCCATATTTATAAAAGAAGAAGAAAAATTATGTTCGACCAATACGATTGAAGTTTGCCACAAACTCGAAGCGATAGCCAACAACGCACAATGTGGGAATGGCCTTTCACCTCTTGCGGCAAAGCCTCTTTACAAATAAATTAATATTCCTGGACAAGTTACACAAACTAAATCTAACGATTATAATACATAGGACTACTTTAATAAATACCTGAATACATGTAATAAACACACAAATACATTTCACACAAATGCGTTTCCCCCTTCGGGAATCGAACCCAAGCGTTGCAGTCGGTCGGTGAAGTTAGGCGTGTACGCTAGCCCGTCGACCAACAAGCGGTCAATTAGTTAATACTCGAAACACGATGATAAATGTTAATAATATGATAATACGAGTATGTATATGACAGGCGGTTAATAATACGTTACTAAAAACGTTATAATGTCTATAATTTTTTTAGACTTAACCATTACATAGTAAAAAACAAAGTCGCTTCCTTTGTCCCTACGTCCCTTTGTATGCTTAAATCTTGAAAACTACGCAACGGATTTTGATGCGGTTTTTTTAAAAGATAAGGTGATTGAAGAGGAAGGTTTATTTATATATTTCATAACCGTGCGATGCCATGGCGGGCCGCTAGTTATATTATATGCGTCAGAAGTCGCGGGCTACATCACTTGATAGCTCCAGATGACCGTATTTCACCGTTTTCGGTAATCCATTTAATCTAAAGTGGTTTACCATACAACGGTTATGTAGGCCGCATCGATATCCGGTCCAAATTAAATAAATCTAGGACAAATACAAGGCCTCACTTTCTGTCCCGCTTACTCTGCCGCGTTAGAATAGTTCATACTCATATTCTTCAAAATCAAAGTTTTTTAAAATATAAAATCATAATTAAAAAATAATAAAAAATAATAATTGTAATCGAACTGAATATGTAACGTCAGCTCTAAATAATTATGAAGGGAATCTGCAATCTTGTTTAACTAGATCGGCTTAATACAAAGCCCACACATCAAGTTTTAAAAAAAAATGAATCTAGAATAGAGGCTACTAGGATAGTTTGAGATATGCCCTTTTATATTAAGCCTTTATAAACCAACGCCCGTACTATTAAGATTAACATTGGTACGTTTTGTATACAGGATACATGACCAAAAAAGAGAGGGGTATTAACATTGGCAAAAAAGGGGCAAAACATTGAGTAGCCATATAGCCTAAGTCAATATTCAGATTTTTTTCTGTGGAAAAATCTTTTGTTTCTATAACTAACCACGAAAATACTAAAAACACTTCAGTGTACGTACGAAGTCGATGCTGTACTAGTTTCAAGATTGTTGATCTCAGGGCCCCGGCCAAGAAAGACTAATCTATTCCATTTATATTATAACATTGGCTATCAACCAATGAAAGTTTTGTTAAAATTACCAATTCATCTTTGAGATTTTCAACAAACTAAATTTTGTAATCGTATTTTTACCACACAGTTTTAATTTTAATGTACTACATTTACCTTAAATAAGCGGCTATTTTAACGTCAAACACTTTTTTTTGTATATGTTTTAGCATATAAATAGTATAAAACTAAAATAAGCAGATACATACTTAATTATCTTTCTTTAAAAGCCTTTCAAACATGATTAAGGTCAATGATCATGTTGTTTTGTTTGAAATACTTCAGTCATGCTTTCAGAGCATGAGTAACGAAGATTACCAGTTTAGTATTTACTAAGCATATCTTTATATATCTAATGCTTGTGTTCGTGTGTTTGTCATTGAACTCTTTCTAGACGACTGGACCGATTTGGATGAAATTCTTTGTGTGTATTCAAGGGGATTCGACAATGGTTTAGATTCACAATTTGGTCTCCTGGAAAATGTTTTATTGATTTTTTAATAATAAGTAGTTATTGATTTTGAAATGTTTCACATTGGATCCGACAGACTGCGCTACTATCGAAGCCTTAATGTCAAGCGATACGAAGTTTGCTGGATCAGCTAGTTAGACATTAAAATAAACAATCTCTACATAGTATAAAACAAAGTCGCTTCCTCAGTCCCTATATCCCTTTGTATGCTTAAATATTTAAAACTACGCAACGGATTTGGATGCGGTTTGTTTTAATAAATAAAGTGATTGAAGAAGAAGGTTTATATGTATATTTCATAACGGCGCGAAACCGGGGCGGGCAGCTAGTTAAATATGAAAATAAACAATCTCTTTATATAACACATCAACCGTAAACAGATTATTTTAAATACGACAGCATTTCCGCATATTAAGGTCTTGAGTAGACTTCTTTCCTACCAACCCACTGACATAATGCTTAATTACTACTTATATACATATCTTCACGCCAAGCTCCCTTATGGGGTATATAGAGAGTATCGAGTGCTAAATCTCACGATCTTTGCAGACCTTTCTGATTTCCTCCACATTCATTAATTATCCTTTTCATACAAACACGCCAGTTTTGGACTCTTGGCACCAACCTTCACCACTAACCACATCCAGATTCAAATTTAGTTGTTTCATCGGTTTTTACATTAAACGGCAACAAAAACAGGGATATTTTGCTTTGTTTTATTTTCCAATACTTGTCATGAGTTCTTCTCGTACTATGGACCGATATTACAATATACACGTGTTAAGATTTAAGAATCGTTCGACCTTAACTTATATATACATTGAAAGGTTTGTTATTTAGTTTGTTTTGGGCAGCATCCACCTTACTGCCGCGATTTAATTTAGATTTCTCTATGCAAGTTGGTTTAATTGTCATTATTACAATGCTCAAGACGATGCGTTAGTATTACTAACTATTCGTAAGAACGCAACACCAAGGCGAGGTGTGGTTTCCCGGGAGAGAGTCCTTGGTGCTGGCGTTGTAGGCCGATCTACCCATTCAATTAATATATATCATATATACATTCATATTTTCACGCTACATCCTATGCGTGGTAGGCAGAGAGTAACGAAAGCAAAACATGTAAAATGTCATGTATACATATACTCGGATTAAGCACTCTATAAAACCAGAAAGCTGGATGACTATAAAAAAACAATTCGTTTAGGTTAATTATAATATCAATTTACAAAAAAGCCATGGATTAGTTTACGAAACATCACTCAGGCTGGATTTATAGATTTGTAGTCTCAGTTGAAGAAAGAAAGTGTTAAGTGTTAAAATGCGAAATGCTCCACTGGTTCGGTCATGTGGAAAGAATGAAAGATGAAAGATTGATAAAGCAGATATACAATGTGAATGTGGAAGGATTTAGGTACCCGGGGAGATCAAGGTTGATATTCCACGATCAGACCACACGGATATTATCCGAGGGCGCTATCTCCGAAACCGTCGTGTTTGTATGAAAAGGGTAATGAATGTAAAGAAGCCAGACAGGTCTGTCAGGATCGTGAGGTCTGCACTCTCTATTCTCTGCCTACCCCGTAAGGGACTTGGCGTGAAGATATGTATGTATGTAGGTAGGTAGTCTTAGTTGCGTTTAACTCTAAATTATGGCTGCTCTGGTTGCAGGAAGCTAAAACATGCCTTCCGCTACCCTAATACCTTTTTAAGTCCAAACCTAAACTTAGTATTATCGAGTTACTAAATATCGCTGAATCAGAAGTGAGAGGGCGTCAGATTGAGGCCGCGGCCTTGTGCCGGACTGACGAACGAATTCGTCTTGTAATAAGTTTTTAACAAAAATATCACTTTTAATTGGTGACGCAATTTCTGGCATCCATAGCTTTCCATCAATCATGACCACCTCGTTGCTCGAGTGGCTAGCGTACACGCCTAACTGCAACCAACCGCGAGGTTTGGATTCGATTCCCGACGGAGGCAGGTATTTGTGTAATGAACATTTAGATGTCTGCATTTCCGGGTCTGGGTGCTTATTAAATTTATTCTGTATTTATTTATCGCCTCTGTGGTCTAGCGGTTCAGTTGTTGGACTTGACTGGATGAGGTCCCGGGTTCGAATCGCGGGTCGGGCAACAAAAAGAAAATTGGGTTTTTCCAATTTTCCAATAAAAAAAAATGTTGCTCGGTTTTTTTTATTCTGTATTTTTTCTATTTAAGTATTCATGTAGTACATGTCGACACATTCATGTGTAGACATGTACTAATTCACGTGTTAGTAAATGTAAATATCTTTGACTCACACCCAAAACACAAGCATATAATTTGCTTACTTTGGGGTTAGATTCAATTTGTATAACTTGTCCAGTGATATTTTTTTTATTAAAAAAAAAGATTAATACTAAGTAGGCATATACGATTTGTTGGTGTATACATTTGTTGGCGTTGGAATGTGAAGGCGCTACTGGAATAATCTATTTAGATTAGTGGATTATTTCTTAAGAACGATTAGTCAGATCAGGGGCAGTCGATGTAAAGTTCTGCAACACTTTGCTTGCACTAATACATGCAACACTTTGCCTACTTCTACCAGCCCAGCGAATCTTCATCACTGTCATGTTACCCTGGATAAGGTGCTAGTTAACATTCACAGGCATATTCTTACCTCAAAATCAACAACACAACTTTAACAACTATATGCAGCGCATATTTTTCTTTTACCATCCACGCCTTTATTTATGAGACAGACAAACACACGGCTAGCCTAATGGTAAGAGACAATTGTGGACTATTGACACCAAAATAAATGCCTGTCGCTGTCCTCAGAATGGAAACATGACACTGTCATTTTGTAGGCAAGAAGTGATAAGGCAGTGAGGGATTTCTAGCCGGGCAAGTTGCTGGACAGCAAACTGCCATCACCAGTGGTCTTGTTGGTGATGACTGATGACCCATTTAACGTAAACTCGCCTTTTACAAGCTCCTAGGCAGAGAGGCAAATGGTGATCCTACAAGTATTTAGAACGGCAGAATATGAAGCCAATATTATGAAATAATACAATTTACAAAGAAGACCTTATTCCGTACCTAGTTTTATGTAAACAGTTAGCAGTTTTAAAAATAATATTCCTTCATTATGTCCCAGAAAATCATTATAACAAGATGGCTCGAAAAATTAACACGTCTATTTTATATGCTATGAAAATCCCTAACGATCACGGGTTTAAGTAATTTTGATAACCAATAAAAACCATAAAAATGAATGTTAATACTGCTTAAAAGACACTTTTAAGCAGTATTATTTTAACATTAAGGCTAATATCTATATTTTCTTCCTTATCAAAAAAAACCCTGACGTCCATGGGCTTAGGTCATTTTGATAACCAATAAGACATAGGAAGCGAATTAATAAGGAAGCAAGAAACAAAACAATGAATATTAAAATAATATTGTTTAAAAGCGTCATAGTAAGCATGGAACAGGGGGTTCATATATAAATTTTCTTCCTGTAACATGAAAAAATCCCTAACGATGGGGATCATGGGTTTAGTCCATTTGATAGCCAATAACACAAAAGAGCGATTGAACAAGGAAGCAAGAAACAAAAACTGAATATCAAAATACTCGTAACAGTAGGTCCCAGACGTTCATATCTATACTTTCTTTATAAATCCCTAGCGATTATGGGTTTAGGCAAATTTTGATAACCAATAAGACCTAGGAAGCGATTGAACAAGGAAGCAAGAAACAGAACAATGAATATTAAAATAATATTGCTTATAAGCAAAATTATTATACGGACATGGTCTAGGAAATCGCTATTTGGGGTTCTGGGATCATGGGTGTAGACCACATCGAGAACCAATAAGACCTAGGAAGCGACTGAACAAGGAAGCAAGAAACAGAACAATGAATTAAGGCTTCTCCAATAATCGGGTGATCTCATAAATGTTAGAATATTATTGGTAGCGTGTTTGCCTTGAGTATTTCCCTGTGCGTTTCATGATTTAAAATCTCAGTTTTTTATCCAAGAACTATTCAGCTTAAGAATCCAGCATTATGTTTTTATACACATACAGATAACGTATAAACCGTTAATGACTTATAAGAACATGTAATTTACACATTTTACAAATTTATTTCACGTTAGAATTAATGCATGTTATATACTAACTATACGTTATTATGTCGTTAGTAGGTTAAACTTACGTAGAGTTTACCGCTTAGCTAAAACTAAATGCAATTTTTATAGGCAAACAAGATGGATTTTCTGATATGACAGTTTACCAAATATTTCAGTGCCTTGCCATTCTGAAGCTAGAATTTGAAACCTCATTGCAAAATTCTGAGACTTGATAACCTAACCTCTAAAGGGAAAACAACAGTGAAATATTTCACATCTCTAATAAGGGTTTGTCCGACTGGACATATCACGTCAATGGTACCATGAAAGGAATCAACAATAAAAAAAAGTATCTTCACGCCCATATCCCCGAAGAAGTAGGCAGAGGCACAAACCAGGGCATCCACGACTAGTCGAAAATAGTAAGTCCCATAATGTGATAGGTGGCAAGCCTATCGCCAACCGGGCACATTTCCAATCCCGACCAACCTTTTTTTTATTAGAAAATTGGAAAAATCCTAAATATAGGTACCTACTACCTTAAAAATACTGACAAATTATATAGGTTTATTTTACTCCACCAGAATGAAGAAAGAAGTTACTTACTTACGTTAGTGCCCTTTTAAAATACAAAGGAAAATACCAAAATAGTTTCCACAAACAACAAAGAAATCAGACAGGTTTTAACTTCACATACATAACCTGCACCTTTTCGTTGACGAATTCTCTTTGACGAATGCTCTAACCTTTTACCTAACTCCTTTGTTATCGATTACTGCCTAATATTTATAACCTGTCTAGGTCAGAGATAATGCTACTTTAGATCAGTTGTCAGTAAATTGATCTAAAAAACTATGTTTCAATAATTAACAAAAATATCTTAGCAATAAAACTATAGAAGGTCTATCTTTATCTATAGATAGGTTATTAATATTGGCCTTAGGTCGATAGGTTCATATCCACTCTGAAATTAGATTGTTCATTCTTTAAAAATTGTGAAATTTTATCCCAAGCAGGGGAAATTTCTGACAATAAATTAAATACTTTTATTACTAAGGTTTGATAGTAAACCGCGTAGGTATATTTCGAAAAGCAATCCTTTCTATTTTAGTCTAAGCTCATGAGTCAAGCAAATAAATGGCGTGTTATAAAAATCGATCCAACGGTCAACGACATATCGTTAATCGCACGACGAAACCGGTCTCTTGAGGTCAAGAGAATGACCTGTATTTCCTGGTCGAGGCGGTGAAACCATGACTTTGGCAGAGAGATGCATTATCTTCTTTTTAGGATTTTATAGCTTACTTTGCAATAATCAAATCTGATTTCCTTCTTTAAATTTTCCAGTTATCCCCCTAATACTTTTAAGGTTTCATCTTATTTTGATTTATTAACCAACTAGCGGCCCGCCCTGGCTTCGCACGGTTATAAAATAAAGCTTCCTCGTCAATCAAGTTATATATTAAAAAAACCGCATCCAAACTCGTTGCGTAGTTTTAAAGGCTTAAGCATACAAAGGGACATAGGGACAGAGGATGCTACTTTGTTTTATACTATGTAGTAAATATTCGCAAGTAGTGTATGTAAATATTGGCAAATGTGCAACTAACGAAAGGCGGTCTTTTACATTATTTTTCTTGAGGATAAAGATTTCTTGTGCTATGTATTAACTTTTCTTTTTTAACTGTCTTCAAAAAAAGGAGGTTATATTTTTATTTATGTATTCTCCGTCATTTCTGAATTGATTTTATTATGAAAAAGTTCCAAGATGGTTTTATTGCCAGCAAATCTGGATCTGATGATGGAAGCCCAGGAAAATTAAAGAAAATACATAATTTTTGTGAACTCTAATGATTTACCTACTTATTCATATTGTAGTCGGTTGTTTTGCAGTTTTACTGTGTTTATATCTTAGCTACTCGTATGTTAATTTCTATTAAGCTAAATACATCGCCTCTGTGGTCTAGCGGTTCAGTTGTTGGACTTGACTGCCTGCGCTCCAGGGTTCGAATCCCACGTCGGACAACGAAAGAATGCCCGGTTGGCGATAGACTTGCCACCTATCACATGGTGGGAATTAGTTTCTTCGGCTAGTCGTGGGTGTCCTGGTTGTGCCTCTGCCTGCCCCTTCGAGGATATAGGCGTGAAGATACTTACTTACTCAATAAATATATGAAACTATAAATGCCTTAAGGAACTTTACAAAAAAGATCACCTTTAGTGTCCAAGTTTGTTACATCTTTTAAAAGGAAAACTAATGGTCCAGGACTAAATACAGAGCAAAAGAGCACGCGGCAAAGAACCGTCAAAATCCTCGCTATTTGCGTAAAATACAATAAAAACATGGGTATGTTGGTTATTGGTGGGTAAGAAAACGCCTTTTTTGCGAATCTCTTAAAAAATAAATCTCTTATTCTTTTGCATCTCACGAGAGCAGATAAAGCGCTTTTGTTATTTTTTTGTGCTGTTAATTATTGTCGAATTTTCAATATGACAATCATTCACAAAAATCTTATTACAGTAAAAAAATGTAAGTTTATTTATGATAACGTCTTCGAGTCAACTAGTTTATATATGTATAAAAATCTCTTGAGCAACTTGTAAGCTACTAAACATATTTTGACCAAATTTTGTAACTATCTGTATCATTCAACTTGAGAGATAAGATAGATTAACCCACAAACTCAACACAACTGGCCAAGAAACTGGCAACGGCATCTACAAATTAATTTACTTCAGACTACTAGAATACACATACAATTAAGATTTACAGATAGATTATTTCAAATTACTGCCTGTAGATTCAAAAAAGATAAGTAAAAAAAAGATATTTGAAACATTACATTTCCTCAACTGTTACATTTTTATGGCGAATATTAAAAACCGATCTACAGATAAAGATAGACTTTCCAGAGTTTTGTTGGTAAGATATTTTATTACCCAATTATTGAAAAATAACAGTGGTTACCTGGCAACTGATCCAAAATAGCACGATCTCTAATCTTAGATAGGTTATTAATATTGGCCGTTAGAGACCCATAGCCAAAATGTCAAAAACTACAACAACATTTTGTTATAACTTTTTCACCTAAACGACCTCTAAAAACGTAGTGATATGAAAACTTCGTGTGCTAGTTAACCTTTTACTTAAAGGATACTACAAAGTTAAAATAGACTAGTGTGCAAAAAAGACATTGAAACTTCTATTCTATTAAATCTATATATTAATCATCATCATCCTAAGATTAAATGTGAATGATAAAGGTAATAAACTTGAGTAACACAGTTCCAATATCCTACTTGCACTCCTCCTTTGCACTCAGTATTTAGCATCACTAATAAAGGATCTATTGGCAGTCATATATATCTACGGGTGGGGTTTTGTACTGGCTACCTCTACTCTACACTTCTTCACTTCAGTCCCTTTTAACTTATACTAATGATATTACTGTTCATTTTTCACTACTTTTCTCTTTTCTCCAGAGTATTGAAGAGTTCAGCCGGCCGAATATTGAAATACAAGAGGATTTTTCTAAGCAATGTAACTTCTTAAGACAATATCTAGTTGAGTATACTTGATTATAGACATCAGGGAGTTTACGGTTCATTATTCTAGCCTATTACGTAAAAAACTTAATCCTAGTTAATGGATAGCTTTTTAAAACATGGTCTTTAGCATTAGTGCTATCTTTCCTCATGCCTGTATGACTTGTCATCACAAGAAGCTTCATAATGACGTTGCAACATGGTGAGAGCTAATACAGTTTCAAAGCCAACTCGACCATTAACCTCGACATAAGTTTGAGGCGATTTACGGCCAAAGGTGGTAATTCTGCTGTTCACAAACTAAACTTATTTTAGATGCATGCTATCTCTTTCAAATGAAACAAAAGCAAAAGAGATGAAACGTTTGAGACATGTCAGATTAGTCCGAACATGTCAATAAATTGTGATGTTTTTAATCAACGTTTTCCGAATGATAGATCAAACGTCTTTAGAAATGATGTGTACGGTCTAATTTGACAGTACTAAAAGTGTTTTGCCTCTTTCTGTTACTTTCGTTGAAAGAAGACAGCGAAAAGTTAAAATTAGTTTAGTGAGTGTGCAACAAAATTACCACTAATGTTAATAATGTATCTCTAAAGATGGTTTTCAAGCAATCTCGATAGCTGCGTATCCGCCGGCCTATCCTATACCTAATTGCCATATTTATCCTGTCCACAGATATGTAATTAGCAAGCGATAACCTAAAAATATATCAAAATATCAATCTTGGACAGCAAGTTTTGAAGTAGGATTGATTACTAATATTTGCCGTTAGTTTTTGGACCGTAAGTTATACGTTACATAAAATACTAAACATGGAACATGTGTTTACGGTAATAATAATTGTTATTTAAACACTCTCATCTTTGTTTCATTAACTGTTCTAAACACATAAGCTCCGATGCTAACTGTTCATGGTAAGAACATAAATAACCATAAATGTTTGTTATGATCTTTCAGTTTTGAATTTAGTTGTTTAAGCAGAGTTTACATTCCAAAATACCGACTTACGACTAATTATTACTACGTTGCAATTTGACAGTTTTCTGTTCGGCATATTATGACTCCGAAGTGTTTCTAGATAAATTTAGCAAGATCCATGTTGTGCTTCTTGAGTTAAGGATAACGCACATTAGGCGGGACGGGACGGGGTGCATCGCAGCGCAATAATCCGCCTAATATTAGCCCTTAAGAATCATCCAGACAGTTGTAATCACGTCCCAATCACGCCTTCCATAAATGTCACCTTGGTGGAAACTTTGTTTGAAACAAAACAAAATTTGGATTAAATACACCTTCCACATGTACATGTCACACAAATACCTTTGGAATCAATTGACATTTAATTTTTCAACTGTAACACGAAATATGTATATTATATATTTATTTTTGTTTTCATTATTGGTCCTGTATTGACCCTTCATTCTCTTTTACTATCACTTCTGGCTGTTTCTGTAGGGTTACTTATAAATCTGGATATCACGTGAATTGGAAATTGGAATCGTATATGTCACTTCAGGTAGGTACTTTTGAATATAATACTAGCGGATTATTAAAATATAGTTACAATAAAAAAGAAAAAGAAAAATAAAATATCATATAAAATAAAATATCAAAATAATTTATTGTTTACTATTAACAAAGTAATTCGTCATTTTTTTGTCCAAGAATATCATAAATGACATACTAGATTCTAATTTCCAATCTCGCATGAATTGAGTTTCAAGAGTAACCCTCCTGACTCCAAGTCTGGTTCTGACTCTGATAAATCAAATTTAAAAATTCCAACTCCGATTTTAAAACTACCTCCACTACGAACCTATTTATTATTACACATTGTTGTTATTTATCATAATAAAACAATACAATACAATAACTCTTTATTGTGCACCTAATACAGAGAAATTACAAATACATCAAATAAAACGTAAATTATAAGATACACAAAGGCGGCCTTATCGCCAAGTCAGCGATCTCTTCCAGGCAACCCTAGAGTGTGGAACAAGACTTAGCGGAATAGTATCACGATAAAGTACTACTTATTCCTTACCAACTCGGGGAATTTGTTAATTACGCTTACTAATTAAATGCTGCCTGATAACGACATCCATTACTTTTTGTTGATTTCTCAATAATATTTAACGTTACATTATTTTATAAGACGCATTATACTGTAAAAAATGTGTATTGTAGAGTAGCATCCGTTGTCATTGAGCTGAGACCGGTACTCGGTTTCCTTTCATCGGCGCATACTCGCGGTTGCGGTACGATATTCAATACCAGGCATTGCCAACTCTACAAACAGGTTATGAGAACAGTTATCCTACCGCAGACACAATAAACGTCTTTACAATATACTGAACTAGATTTAATATACAACTACCTGTTGCATGCGACTTCGTTCCCGAAAGTTTCGCTAAGGTTTTGTCAAATTTTGTGACTGCAATGATATATTATCAAATTGTCGGCGTATCCATTACGACAATTGAGTGCGATTTGGTGTTCTCTGTGGTGAGTTCTTCGACAAAGTTGGCGAAGGACGTGACAAGTGGATTTATTTCCCGTTTTCGGACTCTATTTGTGATTAGGGCCCTACCATGAACGATTATAGCAGTATTATTTCCATTTTGCTAAATGTCTGCCTATATAAGCAACTTTATAGTATACGTTATAAGGTTGTCTTTCTCGACTGACAATTAGTATTGTTGAAATAGTACTGTTTGAAGAGCTTATGGTAACCCCCCTGGTCGCGGAGGTGGGGGGTGGGAACTTGAGGTAGGGTTGTCTCATGTGAAAAATGTGACAATTTATATCGTTTCCCGAGCTCTTCCTTTTTCCACAGACTAGTAAGAGAACTTGCTTTATTTGTGTTCTGGTCGTGAAGATGGGCGGTGGGACCGTCAGTTAGGCTTGTCACATTCTGTGTCGTTTGAAGGATTATTTGCCGCAACAGTTACACTGCTTACGCGGAATTAGCAAGAATAAAGGCTTATTTTATATTTGTTATAATGGATTTCTGCAAAGTAGCGTCTGATTCAATAAAGTATCCATTACGGAAAAATAAAGTAAAAAAGCTCGTGATTTCCTTGATCGTAAAAGATAACAGCCTTTATACACCACAGATGTTGTAGGTCCGTCGTTTCCCTGTGGCCTGGGTGTTAAGGCTAATTATGCAAGTCTATGCCTACTTTGGCCTTTGGACTGGACTTTGGACATGACATCGTCATTATGGCGGCAGGAATAAGTAAGGCGATGGATTCCTTATCCGGGCAAGTTGCTGTACATTAACTTCGAGATTTACGGATATTTATAAAGACAAAGAAGCAATAGGTTTTATAGGCACCTTCTATGTGCTAATTATAAACATACATTACATATGTAATTACATTACAAAAGTAAAAACTCGACCGACGCACATTGCTAGAGGACGTGTAGAGAACAGTAAAGCTAAATAAAAAAAAATGTTCATTCAAACCTTTTTATTTATTAGCACAAAAAGGATTGAATAATTTTCTTCTTCTATTTTTTAAGTAAATTAGCAAAGTAGATACTAATAGGTCTTCAAACAACAAACACAGCATTAAAATTAAATCAACAATAAACATTATCACCCTCTCTTTTGATAGGAGTTTTTACACAAGTATGGTAGAATTTCAGAGTAAAAAGAGAACTCTCTTTTAGAGAGTCTGATTAGATAACTATCTAATCAGACTCTGTGAAAAGTTGTGTGGAATCATCCATTATTTAGATACATACCAAAACAGTTGCATTTTTCAATTGTTATTATGATTGTATAGCATATTTATTAAAAAAGGGATTATCAAAATCAGACTACATTTAAAAAATATTTACAAAGTCTAATAAATAAAAGAATATGTGTCGCATGGATTTTGCCGGTCAAAAGTCTCTAAATTCCAACAAAAATCAAATGAGGGAGGAGTGATCTTAAATTAAAGAAAAAATACCACTTGGGCAAAGCCACGAGCTTAAACTATCCATTGATAAATATGTGAGTATTGTATAATTCAAGGATATAAATTCCCTTGGTACATCGGAAGCCAAATGTCAGTCACCTCCCTCAGGAACGACTCGTGAGCCCTACTACGTGAATACCTTATAAAACAATACCTTCGCCGAACTACGTTGGTGGTATAAAGTTTATTTACCCCTAACTCAGATATACACAACCTGCGGTCCGCTAGTTTTTTTTTTATTTTTGCCATGGGCGTGAGCATCTGCCATTCAAGTTTAAATATAAGGTATCAAGATATTAGGTACCCATCTAAATAATGTTTTGGGCTGAGCACTCTGCTAGGCCCACAAAGCCGGGTGAAGTTGTAAAAACCACGAGGTTGGCAACACACTAGTCATTCCAAAAAAAATTAGGTACCCGATTTCGCAAAATAGGGCTTAAATTATTGGAAAAAGTCATAAATCGTCGTAATTAATCATTTCGGGACTTTAGGTAAAATAATAGCATCCTTAACTAAGCTCATCGAGTGAGATTTAGCGACATCACATGATACACTAATTTCTTCGTGAATACTTGTGCACTTTAACTGAACAAAATTATACACAATTTAAGCTCAGTAATATTTAATATTGCCAAAACCCTACTTTAGTTATTTTGTTATAACATCGCGATTTCATAATTCTTTTCTCGAAAGATAGCTAATAATTCTATAGATCTAACATACATTTTATCAACATTTAACTTGAAGTTTTGAATTATTCAAAAACCACTAGCTTGTTCATTATAAAATTAATATGGGACAACCTCGAAATCATGAACTACCTTTTACAAAAAGAATAATCAAAATCGGTTTGTTATGGGCCGAGCAGCCTCGTAAAGAACATACAAAAAAATCAGACAGAAAGACATCACGGTTCTTTTTTTCTCTATCTCTCTAAAACTTTAATTCTATTATAACATTAAAACATTACCTTTTTGGACGATAACAAACATAACAAAATAGAATTAGTAAAATTGGTCTATCCGTTCATGCGTGATGGATGACCACCCTAAATGGAGATTCATTTATATATATATATTAGATAGATTAAAGATATAAAATAGTTCCCCGTGTTGGTCCGGGCTCCTTTGTAGAATAGACCATCTGCCTTCCTGTGCTAGGCTCGTAAAAGGCGAGCACGGGCTTGCCGTCACTAACACCGTGACATCTAACTAGGTGGTAGAGTTTCGCAGCGACTCACCCGGATTAGTACCACCGCCTTACCTGTTCCTGCCGCCATAACGTCATGACGTGTTCCGGTTCGGAGGGTAAGGTACTTACTTTAAGGTTACTTAATTTAAGAAACAGTTTTTGTGAAGAGCAATAAATAAAAATCATTATTATTATTATTAAGGTAGCCGGTAAACTTACTTTTGCTCGAGGCCTAACATCTCGGCCTCTGGTTGGCAACGCACCATTACCACCTTTGGTGTCTCTAGGCGGCGGGAATTTCTTACCATCAGGAAATTCGTCTGCTTGTTTGCCTTCGAATGTCATAAAAAAAATAGTACGCCACTGCACATAACAGTGAAAAACCTAAAAAATAATCTTTTTATATTTTACGGTTCGCGAAACAAGGACTCACATGTATTTAAAGACCCTAAGAAAAATATTGAGTACCACTACTCAAACTCATTACAAACCTTTAAAAAATACATACATTTAGAAAATTAAATCGTTTTTAAGAACACTGAAAATTGATAAATTTATTAAATTTTTTAACAAAACTGCGAAGAAGGGTTATGTTTTCTATTTAGAGGATTATTTAAAAAAAAATGTATATTGTTACATAAACTAGTGTTATGATATACAAATTACGACTAATTTTCTAAAACAATGATAGAACTTAGAAAATAGTAAATCTTTTTGTTCTTTTTACTTTTTGACACACTTTTTTTTAGGTATGGCTTAAAATTTTATGACAGAATTGTAGGTTTTTTTGTATCTTTGTATTCGTTCTGTTATAAACTCAGTAAAACCAATTTCAATTTATTGTTGTAAAAATACACAAAAAATTTCAAATTCCCTAAGATTCCATCATCAGATCCAGGCTTGGTGTCAACATGACACCACAAAAGTACTCTTTCAAATAAAATATTTTTTCAATCGGTTCAGAAATAACATAGAACTCAACATTCATACAAATATAGAAGTAGAAATTAGGAGATTATATATGGGTTATATTGTATATTTCGAAGTTTTTGCAAGTTTTACCGACAGATTCAAATCAATATACGTAAAGAAAAAAAGAATAGAAATATTTTGGAGCACTTATTACAGTGAAACACTTCTTAAAGATAGCGCTCTCTCCATCGCCATCTATCACTATTGGCCTACTATTGACTAAAACACACATAGATTTAGAATTAAATATATGAAAACATATATAAATATCTATTTATAGTGAGTGAGTGAGTGAGAACCAGGCTTAAGTAACATGCATGATAATTTTTACCAAAGTTGAGTTTTCAAGTTAACAATTAATCTAAGTTTGATTAGCACAATTCATTTATTTATTCATTCAATCATTCATTCAATAAATAAATAACCATTAGGTACTCTTTCCACCAATGTGCTAATGGCTTTTTTCTAATTGGTTAATTTGTTGCTAACCGCGAGGTTTTGTCAACTTCACCGGACTATATTGGCTCTACCTAAAAGGTTTATGAATATTGGCTTAGATAGTTTAATAGCAATCTCCACTTAAACTTGTTTTCGCCTAGTGCGCCTTAATCCTGAGATGACTTTAATTACATTTGAGGTAGGTATAATCCAACATTTTTTTCCATAAGTTGGTCCTGGTCTTCTGTGTAAAATAGATCATCTGCCCAGCCTGGCAGCTCATAAGAGGCAAGCAAAGGTGACAAGTCCGCTGGTGGTAGAGTGCTGTGCGGCAACTTGCTCGTCTAAGGATTATATATTCACATGTGTTATGTTCCATTCGGGTAGTCGGTAGACTTGCTTAGGCTTAACATCCGGCCAAAGAATACTGACGCACCTATAATGTCTGTAGTGTCGGCCACGGCTATCTCTTACCTTCAGGGGAGCCGCGTTGCTGTCTTATGAAAGTTTAAATTTGTATTCTACTCGTAGATTTTTCTAGAACATTCCAGTAACTTGAAAGAAGTTAAAACATAAGTGAATAATGTTCTTTTAGTGTTTACTATGCCTCAAACCTAAGATGGACTCTACATTTTCCATCCTTCCAAAAGGGTTTATGAAAGTTTGTCTGTTTTTACAGATATTACATTACATTTGCCAACGAAACCCAAAATGTTTTGAAATTGGACGACAAGATTTGTTATAATTTTATTTAGATATCGTTCTTCTTCTTCTTCTGCTTCCTGCTATCTGCTGTCTTCAGCATCCCTATTTCTAATCTATTCTATTCCCTTACAACAAGTCGATTGGAATACATGCTATGTCCCAGGGCATTTAACCAATGTTTCTTGTGCACATATATTTTTTCCAGCACCTATAGGATTTACGAAGATAAAACATTTGTTACTCTACGTGTTAACGTGGCTGCTTGTTGCCTTAAATTTTCTCATCCTTTAATAGCTTTCCTGCACTTTATCCACGCTCTTAGTGATATAAAGACTTCCACGTAAGCGTTTTTTGGAGTCTTTTCTCAATACGCCCTGCAGTTTATCCACTCTCTTACTGATATAAAGCCTACCACGTATGTGAAAGTTTTTTATGGAGTCTTTGTATACGCTTCCCATCCATTGCAGCACCGCAATTCTGTGACCTGTAGAGTCTAGTCGGTTGACTTTGCATGAACTGACATCTATGGGTTTGTTATTATCTACCTCTAAATAGCAATGTTTTACCGTATCTTAAGGAATCTATCCAGTTTATCTGTACTTTAACATGTCAGATACGAAAGTGAGATAACAATAAAATATCAACACGTAGTTTATCGAAGGCGATTGCAGAAAACACCATGTAGTTGATAAATCTTAGCATACGTAATAAATACTAACCATTGGCTATGGCCTAAAAGACCGAATATTAAGGTGAATAAGACCAAGACACATTGATTTTTTGAGTGAAGGAACCCAAAAAATCCCTTACTACCAACTTTTATCGAAAAAAAGTCGATTCCAAATTCTTTTTTTTTTCAATTCCTAAGTTTATCTGACTCGTACTACCTACACCTATCTGCAAATTTGTCACGCAAAATCTTTAAAATTTTAAGGTGCGGCTTAGACACCAGACGGTCAGATCTAGGCGAGTTGTGTCGTAAGTACGAGTACATTACTTAGATAGTTAGTACCACAGGTACAGGACGCTACCACTAAGATAAGTTAGTCAAAGTTACTGTGGTTAGTGATTAATCTTACTTTATATTAACTTATTATGATCTATTTGGCAATTTTCAAATATTTTTTAAAGAACTCCGGATGAGATTTATCTACGTTGAATTGTTACGTTGTCGAATCGCGTCGAAATATATAGGTATGCAAATGCTAGTTTTACGTCATAATATTGTCTGCGCAAACAAATATTTCCGTATTTTTTGTCGAAAGCTGAATTCGACATAACTATTCGAAATCGAATGAATTTTGTGTTAGGGGTACTGTACCCTGGATTACCAGCAGGTCGATTACGTACCCACCCATCTATTTTTATAATCATATTCATGAAATTTCTTACAATACACGTAATTTTAACTTATTAATATAAATTACAGTACTTTAACGTAACCTACATTCAACTTATCCAATTAAAATTAATTAATTTATGTTGTTAATTAATAATTTGTATTTATTATTTGTGTTTTCGAATTTATGGTTCCACAGAAATGTTTGATGGGTTCGAATTCACAAAGAGTAGCCATCGTTTTTGACATTAACTCCATGCTTGTAGAATTGGATGTTTTAGATCCCCATATTTTTTCGAATTTAAACCATAATGAAAATTATTCCTCAGAGTTGGAGACTCAACCACCTAGTACACCCTTAAGTAACGAAAGGGTGTGTAGGTAGGTATTGAAACTCCCATATTGCAAACCCAATAAATTTGCATTGTGAAAATGCGCTATATTAGTTTTATTTTTTTCTTTACTATTTTTTTTAGTTTTTTAATAGACTTGCTTCTAGGAGCTAGGTAGACACTAGTGCCCTTTCAGTTACATCTGTTTAGTCACAATAGAAGGACTTTTAACAACTTCAAAATTCAAAAACTTACAGGATTACTTCCTAAGTAGTAAATAGGTAATTCCCCAATTGCATCCTAAGATTAGTAAAGTTTTAGTGTTTGTAAAAAATCAAAAATCTTTATAACTTAAGACTTACCTCAAGTTTTTTTGAGTATTCTTCTGCGATCCGCTCTTGTTCTTTTTTCAATTCCTCGTTCTTTTCTAACAGCGCCTTTCCCAACTCCGCTGCTAGCAGCAGATCTGATTCCTTCTGCTGCAACTGGCTCCAAACATCTGGTTCCTCCACATTCATCTTGGTGTCCCGTTCCATTTCTTTTACGTAATCGTCTAAATCCTCGTAAAATTGGTTATCCGACAAACTTAACACAGCGGGAGGTTTCCTATTACCACTTCTACTACGACTTCTTCTTTGTCTATTATCTACTGAGTGTATATTTCCTTGTCCAACAAACTGAGTTTCTTCCGTGATAAAGCTAGGTGATTTACAGTCTGGCGGTTTTGAATGTGCTATGGGATTTCTACTATTTCTACTACTATTTGCAAAAGATTCACCAGCCATTTAATCTATTAAAACTAAACAAATTAACTTTGCACTATTTTGGTGTAGTTATTTTTTTTGAACAACTTTTCGATAGCTTGTTGTAATTTGGTGGGTTTCGGTAACTTGATTTGTTTGAAAACATTCACCGGGATATCGAAATCCTTTTTCAATGCCATTTTATATATTTGTATCACAAACGCAACATTTCCGTGGCACAACACTGCACGAGTCCGAACAGCGGCGAAAACCGGAGCAGCGAAACAACGCGGTGTTGCCTCGACAACTACACGAACACAACAAACTGATGCAAAACCTGCGAGCCGGAACGATCCTCGCCACTCTAGATTAGATAACGATAGATGAGAACATAGGTATTAAAACAAAAATGTATATAAAAAGTTTAGAGATCGTCTAATTTAAAATGGCAGTCACTTTTAAATGATATATGTATACCTACCCTCTTCCTTTTAGGTGTTATCGTTTCTGCACCAAATCTATAGATCTGGTTGTCCGAATAGCTTGACTCTAATTTATTAGGTAAGAATTACGTCACGTCAGTTGTGAGTCATCTACACATTTAACTTTTATGGATAATTTATAGTTACCAGATTAGACCTTATTTAAAGGCATATTATGATTATTGAGGTATAAATAATTGCACCAAAATATTTGCCCTTCAAGTAAATTATTTGATACCCAATACTTATTATATTTGCACTTCAAAATTTTTAGAATTTGTTGCTAATAACAACACAAAACTTCGACTATTTAAGAATAATTTTACGAATATATGAAATGTAAGTATCGTATAATCAGATATTAACTTTGTGTAAAGAATAAATTTAACAAATATGTCAGTTAAAAGTGTAAATTAATAATTTATGACCTCTTGATTTTAAAGAAGCCTCTTGTAATAATAGTTGACCATTGCATACAAAAGTTTTATTTATGTCGCGTGTCGAAAATGCGTCCAAAATTTTAAATATTTCACACACTCAACAAAATAGTCCTAACACAAAATAATTTTATTGAAATTTGATGACTTCAGAAACGTAGGTACAAACCTAATGCCTATTCTTTGCCATTACGTAGCACGTGTTAACTGAACAAGCAATAATAGAGAGGTTTTAATCCCGCGTGTTAAAGCGAGACAGCAAATCCAAGGTAAGTGAGAGACTAGACTGGTAGTTTTGATTTGGTGAAATATTTAGTTTTAATAATTTTTATAGGAAATGATCTCATAGTCATCCTATTATAAACTTTTGATATTCAAACAACAACCTTGACTTTTAAAAACTAAACAAGAGAGATCGTTAGTGAGTTATACATTAAAAACAATTTTAATTTTGCTACTTCTTAATAATAACACATGTTACACCTCAGATCAATAAAAAAAAATATTTTGTTGGTCAGTGTTAAGCAGACAGCTTTGGAAGTAGAGTCTTTCCCTTTAAATTCTCCTGATGATATTCAATTAGAAATAGGTGCTTAGACCTTAGTAAAAAGTATCTTCATACCATATCATCGAAGTGGTAGGCAAAAGCACAATTATCCACGACTATCCGACTACAATGTGATAGGTGGCAAGTCTATTACCAACCGGACACATATCCTATCCCGGGCAACGTTATTTTTATTAGAACCAAGTCCGATGTCCGATTCAAGAAGTCAAATCCGATGCTAGACCGCCAGAACACAGCGGCGACACACACAGAAGAGATGTCAAATCAACGATTTTCTAATTTTAAATTTTAAATTCAGTATGCGTTAACTATAAGTAGAGATTGGTGATGATAGAGCCACTGCGCAAATTCGCCCATATTGGCCCCAGTCTGTTACCGTCTGTCTTGACCACGTTTGGAGGATAGGGTAAGTTACCTTTACAAAAACTTCACACCTCCGACAACTCACCATTACCCCCTGGACTATTTGTACCATCAGAAAATACCTTGGTCTTTTTGTTGGCGTAGAATGTCCATAATCAACTTATATTGTTTAACATAAGTTTCAAATTGCTTGTCGCTTGCATCTTGTCTGAATTGTAGGTCTTTCATTTGATAAACTGAGTCTTCTGTAGGTACGTTACAAGTACTAAGTTATTTGTTAAGGGAAAGAGTGCAAATGTTGTCATATACATATAAAAAATACGTGATGGAGTTTCACCGAGTGTCAAGGATGAAAACAATTCAATACAAGGGCGTCGAAAAGGGGGGAGCAAGAGGGACAGTCTTGTGACTTTAACTTGAGTTGTTTGATCGATTATTCTTGCACTTTTACTTCTACTTTACTTTTATTTAAGCAGGAAATGAAAGTCAAGTCAAAAAGTCGAAGGTATGATGGTCCTGGCGTAACCTACCGTTCATATCTTTCTCAATTCCCGTATTAACTTGCCCCCCTCTGGGCCACGGCCTGGCGATGCTCATGATTCAACATATAAAAATACACGTGTTAATAAGTGCCAAAAATGTGTTATGCAAAAACTCGTGACATTCCAACCTCAGGTTGGCTCTACCTCTACCTAAATTTCGTGTCTAAGCGCTGTCGATTTCTTATCACCAGGAAGTATGCCTGCTTAGGTATTTCCTTCCCATTAAAATTAAACCAACCCCATAAAAATAATTAGTCAGTAGTCAGTACAGCTATTTCCTCGACTGGAAAAACTTGTGTGAATGTATATTGTTTCGTGTACAGTATTGGATACGCGCCTTATGCCAGAATCAAATGCTAATGTAAATAATATTTAAAGGTGTATTCACGCAAACCTGCGGACCGCAGCGGTAAATCCGTTTATGATAAAATCGTAAAAAAATATTTTTGTTGATACGTTATACCTAGTTGGTTCAGAAAATAATTGGAATATGTTTCTCTAATTATTACAAACCTGAAACTAATAATCAAGTGACATAAGTAATGAAGTTAAAAACGTGCATCACTATTGTTGGTAATTTATGATCGGAGCGACAATAAAAGAGCAGATTTATAAAAAAAAATAATTAAAAATAAAATTTATATTTACCTAATGAAGTGTACCTTCAATAGGTATAACTTTTATTTCGGTTTATCCCATATCGAATGCAACCAGAATGTGCTCTCATTTATTACCTGACTACAAAAAAGGTGGAGGTTCTTAACCGCCTTGTTGGTCGAGTGGCTAGCGCACACGCCTAACTTCACTGACCAACCGCGAGGCTCGGGTGCAATTCCCGACAACTTGTTGTCCGATTTTCCGGGTCTGGGTATTCATAACTTTATTCTGGTTTCTATTTAAGTATTTCTATGTATTAGTGTCGTTGACTAACACCCAAAACATTAGCATATTATTTGCTTACGTTAGGGTCAGATAAAAAAAATTACAACTGTATATTTGTTACGTGATTACTAAGCCAATATCTAACTGACTTTGATTGTTCTTTTTCAAAAATATAGGTTATGATTCCGATGTGATCATCATTGTTATTGATAAGGTCGACAAGATAAGTAAAAAAATGTATGAATTATTAAGTGTGACTCAAAAACAGCTAGTGAGATGTTGACAAAATTAATGTGGTCCAACATTTCGGAAACATTTTGAAAAAATAATTAACAAGTCGTGATTGGTAAATGAAATAGTTAGAGTCGGTTTTTATAATTTTACTGCGCTTATATATTTGTGATGAACTTGTAATCATTTATGTATTCTAATCTATTACAATCTACAATAAGTATTATATATACAATTTATGCGAAAACTGTTTAAATAAAGATTAAAGAGAAATCTGAAACCATTTCTTAACTACTTTACTCAAAAACTATTAGACCAATACTAATTGGGTTGTCAATATTTAAAGGGTGAAAACCTAATTTAAAATTCAAGCTATGTTGCTATACCCAGACATATTATTTAAATATCCAAAAATTGAGCCAAATAAACATATTCTCAGATATAAAAGAATGTAAATAACATTTTGACCTTAGCAAAAATACGCGTGTTAATCATTTATTTAGTCGTGTCTGCACCTCGTTGGCAGTGGCCTTAAACGCACAACGAAAGCGTAATAAATGATCGGTAGGTAGTTTCCATCCGCTAACAATTTGTTCCGAGGGAGAGCGTTAGGGTAACGTCACGTAACATTCGTTCTCAAGGTATTTGTGAGAAATATTTGACACGTATATTGACGGCTGATATAACGGCTACACACATGGCTATTAGTTTTTATGTATTTGCTGCATTTTACAAAATATAACGTCAATGTGTGCCATAATTATAGTTGGCAAATACAAATATTAAATTTAAATGCGGCTTACTGAAAGTCTGTTGGTTTTTCAAGGCACAACATAGGGGACAATAAATCAAAGAAAAGTCTTTGATTTATTGTCTCCTATGTTGTCCTATGTGTTAATAAAGATTAATACTGGCCTAATATTATTTTTACCCTTATCATTTAATAGTAACATACGTTCCTGCTCCGGGCTCCTTTAGGGATAGACCATCTGCCTTCCTGCCAAGCGGCTCGTAAAAGGCGACTATAGGCTTACCGTCACTTGCACCATGATATCTGACTAGATGGTAGAGTTTCGCAGCGACTCGCCCGGATTCGTACCACTGCCTTATCTATTTCTGGCGCCACAACGTCAGTGCCTGTCGTTGATGTGTTTCGGTTCAGAGGATAAGGTAGCCAGTAAACTCACTTTTCCCTTTTAATTTAAAAAATACAATAAAATAGTTTTACCAAGTCTTAATTTTGATTTCTGGTACCTGGTAGCCGTCTGAATTTATTTATTTATGCAACAGCTTTAATGCATCGGGAATACAAAAAACAGTAATAATAGAGAGCCATTTTATTGAATCAGGCGTTACTTTGCGGAAATCCATTGTAACAGATGTAAAATGAGCCTTTATTTGGCTAATTCCGTGTAAGCAGTGTAACTGTTTTGGCAAATAATCCTCCAAGTGACACAGAATGTGCCAAGCATAACTGACGATACCACCAGCCACCTCCGCGACCTCCGCGAAGTTATGATGCCACAGACAGACAGTATGAACTATGACACGTCAAACTTATAACACCCCTCTTTTTCCGTCGTGGGTTAAACAATCATCTGGTAATGTAAACTTATGCACGGCCGTGTCCACGAGACAGCCATACGCCATTTTATTGTTTATCAGAATGAAATAAACCGTAAGAGTTCGTCAAGAAAATCTCATAATCTTTATCAGTGAAAGACTCTGACTACGTTCGTATTTTTTTAAATATCAATATTTAACGATAAGGACCTTAAACTCACCTAACGAAAAGTTCAGAGGGTGCTCATAAACTTTTTTCTTGAAGAAGCACAAGAAGCTTTGTAGACATAAAGGGCATGCCCATAATCTTAATAGACTTGTCTATTAACGGCCAATATTAATAATCAATCCTAATCCTAATCAAAACTCGCTGTCCAAGATTGATATTTTAATCCATTTTTATGTTGTCTTTTGCCAATAACATATCTATGGACTGTATAAATATGGCAATTAGGTATGGGAAAATTAAATATGGCAATCTAGACAGCGTATCCGCCGCCATTAGATTGAGATACATTATTAACATTGGCCGTTAGCCTGATACGCTCAGGATGACGTACAGGATTATTATTTACTTATGGTTCATTCAACAATTTTATCCACGTGAAAATATAGAGCGCACAAAATCTTGGTCAGGGCTTCGCATATTTTGTACTAAACATATCGTTTATAGGATAATAAATATCCAGAATATCCAGATAATAAACAGCCCTATAACATATCACACTGATTTTTATCAAAATTAGCCTAAACTGTCGAAAATATGTTGTAATAACAATTTTTGCTTCTTTCAAATACATTCAAGAAGCTATTGCCCGCGGCGTTTCTTCGGGATAAAAACTATCCTATGTGTTAATCCAAGTTACCCTCTACCCGTGTGCTAAATTTCATGAAAATCGGTTTAGCAGTTTTTGCGTGACGGAGTAGCAAACATACAAAGTTTCGCAGTTATAATATTAGTCGGATATACAAAATGTTCTCTTATTCTTAAATATATGACAAAACAAATTCAGACGCCTGTTTAACTAAACACTGTCATAAATCGACATGCGGTGTATGACGTGGCAGCATAATATTATTGGCTGAGAATCCAATATTAGACAGTATTTAATAAAACGTGTGTTCAAAGAGTGTTAATTTTTTTTGTAGTAAGACGATATAGGTACCTATGTTTAGATTCGGAGTATGAAATACGAATGAAAAATCGCATAGGTACAATGCCTCTTATCTGAGAATATGCAATCAGGCAACCTTGTGGTACGAGTAGGTATTTACTATTTGGTAACCTTACTTGTTGTTTGGTAGCCACTAGCGTAACCCCGGATAGTAATAGCTTTGACATTGATGACTTTCATACGATAGAAATTAGCAACGTTTTTCCTGAACCAACAAAAACATTTATTTCTTGCCAACATAGCACTGACTTAAGCTATAATAAATGTACTACCTATTAACATATACTCGTATCTTAATATTTTATAAAGATCCTTATTATTATTATGAAAAAGACTATTAGATTTTATTTTTTACAGTGGTTGTGTGATCCGGTTTTGGTGTTGATCGATTCAAAACGTGTTTCTTTATGCGAGAGATCAGCAATCAAGCACACAGCTCTTCTATTAGTAAGTGATAACTGTGGCTTATAGACACCAAAGATGTTACAGGTGTTTCACTGTCCTGTGGAAGGGGTGATAAGTCTACCCTCTACCTGCCCTCCGGGATAGAACATGACAGTGACAGTTAAGGCGGCAGGAATAGGTTAGACGATGGTCCCTACCCAGCCAAGTTGCTGCACAGTACTCTACTGCCAGTGGTCTTTTTAGCGATTCTAACCAGTACCTA
>NJDD01001131.1:485531-500457 GCA_002245505.1 Calephelis nemesis | reverse complement strand
GTTTACTGCGCTTAAGTTATTGTTAGATATCCATTATACAATTTTCATGTTTCCACCTTTTAGTAAAACCTACACTCTCGCACTTGCATTAGTTCTTTTTGAAGATAGCTTATACATAAATTCAAGGTAATAATAAGTATTTCCATATAATATTTCATCACGTAATTCGTGTCTTTTGCCAATTACGTGCCATCTGACGTCCATTTAACATTGTTACCAGAACAACGCGAATACTTCAAATCAAACAATGATAAGTCAGTTGGAAAATCGCCTCAATACTGCTATGAAGAAATTCAACGCAGTGAATAGTGACAATTACAAGATGCGTTTCGAAATCGATCATCTTTTACGCGACCGGTAAGTCGTGATTGTTATACCCCTACCAAAAGCGTTTTTCGACTTCGAGTAGTTACTTCCAGTTCTGGTTATCGATGAAAATTTATTCGAATCGCGAGGTATGTCTATGCATTCTACTTTAATGTAAAATGATTTTTATTAATTATTATTAATCGCCTCTGTGGTCTAGCGGTTCAGTTGTTGGACTTGACTGCATAAGGTCCCGAGTTCAAATCCCGGGTCGGGCAACAAAAAGAAAATTGGGGTTTTCCAATTTTCTAATGACAAAAATGTTGCTCGGGATTGGAAATGTGCCCGGTTGGCGATAGGCTAGCCACCTATCACATTGTGGGAATTAGAGTCTTCGGTTAGTCGTGGGTGCCCTGGTTGTGCCTCTGCCTACCTCTTCGGGGATATGGGCGTGAAGATAAAGAAGATAAATAAATATCCCTGGACAACTCATACAAATTGAATCTAACCCCAAAGTAAGCAAATTATATGCTTGTGTTTTGGGTGTTAGTCAACGATACAAATACATAGAAATACTTAAATAGATACCAGAATAAATTTTAATAAACACCAGACCCGGAAATGTAGATATCTAAATATTCATCACACAAATGCCTGCCCCCGTCGGGAATCGTTGACTTTTTTTTATTTTTATTGTCCACAATCAACTTTTAAACGCCTGGACCGACTGTATCAAAATTCGATTTGTACAGTAGGTATGTGCACACTATGTTCTATGACGACACCGCCTATTTGATATCTGCGTTTCCGCAGTAGCAAGTGTTTTCTTATTGAAATCTAAGAATCTTTATAATTTTATATGTCTTTTTTCAGATAATTTCTTTACAAATAAATTTAACATATAATCACAATTGTACAAAGCTACGACGCATTGTAATTTTAAAGTCGAATGTTGTTCATGGTAGAGGTTTAAAGATCGTGGACATTTTTGATAAATACCTATCTAAGCAGTGGTTAGAAATAGCTATAGCCTATAGATAGCGACAGTAAAATAAAATAATAGTAGGTAGATATCTGCTAGATTGCTTTTTTCAAAACTGGGATATCATGTCCTTAGTTACCGTAATACCAAGCCCACTTCATTGGTGTGACCAAGTTTGCAACTTCTCAGGATCGGTTATGTAACCGTCCCTGAAGAGTTGCAAAAAAGCAATTAAGTATTCCATTATAATCTTTACCATTACGATTAATAATGTGAAATATTCGTGCGCGCTATTAATTTTAACTAGCCGACCGGACGAACTTCGTGCATTTTGCACGCGACAACCCTGCTGCATGCAGCTGGGATGTTTGTATATGTAAAATGGTCTGTATGTTTAAATGTTTCTCTATGTATATGCTACGTATATAATTTCTAAACTACGAGACTTATGACTTGGAAAAAATTACGGAATAGTCTGTTATGTTACTATGCTTATACTGGACTACAAATTACGCAACGAATAAATTAAATCAGACTAAACGCTAACGAATTTTAGCATACGTAATTTACATTTTGACTATTAACACCCTCTACCACGAGAATTTCTTTAGTGATTTGGATAAAAAGTATCTTACAACCTTCCTCGGGATATAAACTACTAGCCAAATTTCGTTACAATCGGTTCAGTAGATTCGGCCTCAATCGCTGTCTTGCAACAGACAAACAAACAGACAAAAATGTGTTTCGCTACCCATTTTAGTCGCATGCACCTATTTTTTTAAACATCTTTAATAAAACTCATTCTTTTACAGTTTATACTAAGAATAATAAGTAAATATAGTAGCATTCTGTCTTGAATTATTTTCCACATGTTGGCCGCAGCTTATTAATAATACAGGTCGAAAGTTCAACTAGGGCGAGGCCACTCCTAAAAGGCGAGCTTTGTTGATAATATCGTAGGCGGTAAAGCTCTGCGGATCGCCTAGAATGGTTTACCGCCTCAGCTTTTTCCAACACTTTTTTGTAACAGTGCTTGCTGTCGTAATATGGATGCATAACATTGGATAATGCGTGATTGAGGCTATAGGAGTTGAGAGTATAAGAGTTAAGAGTAGGAGAATGATACTATTTCATTCACTATAAACACAATCAATTCGTTTGCTGTTAATGGGGTTAGATTCAATTTATTTAAATTTTTTCAATATTATTTATATATTACTAGCTGACGTTACGTCTGCTGGAGACGTTGTTCTGCCATTTTTTTAATGAGTCACCCTTATCGCTTAGGGGTATAAAAATAGATAGTAACCGATTATTATCAGACCTACTGAATATGAATATAAAATTTGGTAAAAATCAAAATAAAGCTTTTTCGGGGGAGTACGGTCAAGTCTAACATTGCGATGCGAGAATTTTATATATGAGACTAGCTGACCCGGCAGACGGTGTTCTGCTATTTTTTTTAAGTGTGATTTTAGTAAAAAAATTAGGGTGAGTCATTCTTATCACTTAGGGTATAAATAACCTAATAATAAAGATAGTAACCGACTCTCAGACCTACTGAATATGCACATAAAATTTGGTTCTAATCGGTAAAGCCGTTTCGGAGTATAACGGTAACTAACTTTATGACACGAGTGTTTGAATTTTATATATTAGATGAAAATAGTCAGGGAATAGAGAAATTCTTAGATCTGAGGTTATAGCAGACCATCTCATCCTCCTATATCGCTAAGCTACGTATTAAGTTAAACCTACCTTATAAATTAATTTTCTTTCAGGCAATACTTCAACACATTATGGAAGGGTCAGATAAAAAGGTTGATGGATGGCAAAGCACAAATTTTGGAGCTGGTGGAACAAGCTATCACCACGTACGACCAACGTGAGGAGTGGTACAACAAACTGGACGCACTTAAAGAAAAAGCTGCAATGGATTATAGAAAACATTGTCTGGTAACATGTTTATCACATGTAGATGATGACTTGAGGATATGGTTGTTTATTACTTATATAATATAGGATGATGATGAAAAAAGTGTGTAGTGGATGTTGGTTGAAGTAATGGTGACATACCACCCTGCTTGGACAAACTATTGCAAATGGCAATCCTATCCTATTAATATTATAAATGCGAAAGTTTGTATGTATGTATGTATGGATGTTTGTTACTCTTTCACGCAAAAACTACAAAGCCGATTACGATGAAATTTGGTATGTAGGTAGCTGAAGACCCAGAATAACATATAGGCTACTTTTTATTCCGGAGTTCCCGCGGGATTGGGATTTACGCGGGTGAAACCGCGGGGCGCAGCTAGTCTTCCATAATTTCAGGAAGTGCGCGAGCTACAGCGCACCCTTGATCACAGTATGAAGCTGGAAGAGTTCCTTCGGACCAAGGGTACTGTGAGGTTGACTGCAGCAGATGCCAAGGCTGAAGCCAAACGTCAAGAGCAACAAGAACAGGAACAACAGACATACAATAACTACGTGAACATCCTGGATGCTATCAAGGTAACAGAAACCGCAAGATATTAATTAACTGACGATAGACGAGCAATAGCAAAACTCGCACGTTTTTTGTACAATAATTTCTGATTCGTATTACATAACAACAGAACTCAATGTGCTTTGACATAGGCACAGCAATCGATTGCGTGTGGGTCGTTCATCTTTTTTTTTAAAAGAGGGGAGTTATGAGTTTGTAGATTTGTCTATCTATGGCTTTAATGCTCTTAGACGAAGAGACCGATTTAGATACGATTTTTGTTTAAAATCCGATGAGTTCAAGATGGTTCTTAATTTTATGTAGTAGTTTATTTTTATGGTCGTGTATTCAAAATTTTTAATTTTGATTATTACACAACAACCGTGGCGATTTGTGATTTCGAATATCATGTTCGTCCCATACATTTATGGTTTAGGGATGTGACGGCCCTTTGCCCGCTAATTAACAAACCTTGTATCGGAAAGTGTCAGGTAGCCCTACAACAACTTGCCTAAGTATATATTTTAGTGTAACTAACATTCTTAATATGAATATTTCTTATGACACTTTTGTTAATACAATATGTTGTTACTACAATATTTATAATCAAAACGAGTGGTCGCCCGTTGGTCAAAATTCGACCATAATAAATTTTAATATCTTGTTAATATGAACGCCATCTTCATTTCTTAAGACAAACTACTTTGTTTCCAAACTTTTTAGTGCGCCATCTGTGAACTTTTATCGTTATCATTAATATATTTGTTTGTGTGTCAAATGCATGGTAGTGTGGGTAATGTTTTATTTATTGATTTATTGTACTTCAAAAGCATTGATATTAAAAAATATTAGCGTTCTGCACTTCTCCTACACATAAACTATAAGTGTGCTTCGACCGCGCAATTTTTGTTAAAACGGGTCCAAAGTTTTGGCATCACGTATTAATATATGTATAGATAATACAAACTGTATAAACAATAATCAGAACGTTTAAATATCATAAATCGTTTAAAAATTCACGCAAACGCAAATACTTCAGTGAATGTAAAATTATGAAATTAAATACGTAAGTCGAAATTAAATTGTGCAAACTGTGACGGTCGTAAATATTTAACGAGGTTTGCTAAGTTGATAATAATAACTTCCATATTTTATTATAGATTGGTTATTTTGTTACGTAAATACTTAAGTGCTTAATACCCTTTACCTACTTCATACTTTTTATGACAAAGGATAGTGAACAAGCACGCGGTTCTCCTGGTGGTAAGAGATAACCGTAGCATATAGAAACCATTGATGTTGTAGGTGCGTCGCTGTGCTGTGACCGATGTGTAAGGCCAATTGTGCAAGTCTACCGGCTACTCTAGAACAGTTTTGATGTCAGTAATAGGTAAGGCGGTGGATCCCGACCCGGGCAAGCTCCTTCACAGCACTTTACCACCAGTACCCATTTCGCCTTTGCTCGCCTCTTACGAGTTTCCAGGCAGGACGGCAAAATATGATCTAATCTACACAGAGGACCCGGATCAACACAAGGAAAATTTGACAATCGCAGGTTTTACATTTCTACCTCTGATTTTTATGGTTATCTATTTAGAAAGGAAGAATATTATGATTTGTTCATCTATTTATACGGAAATATTGACAATACATATATAAAATGTGAGTGTGGAAGGTACCCGAGGAGAGCTAAGTTGACATTTTACGACTCGTTCGAGTATTATCCGAGGGTGGTGTCAAGAGATACGCAATACGCAGATGATTTACTTACTGAAATCAGTCGGTGAGGCGGTTTTAATGCGATTTAACTCGACTTAATTTTGGTTTGAGGAAAAGGATAGTTACTTCTATGTCGTATATTGTCGAATAATTGAAGATAGACTGTTGGTCACGCTCGTCTTGCAACTGTTGCGCGCTATGTGCCTACCACAAAGCTTACTTGATGCCAACCATGAAGCTGTAGACTACCTACTACTGGAGATTACACTTCTAAGAAAGAAATATTGTTGACCCTCTCTAACGTAGCGTCCTCCCTTTCAGAGAATCTTGAAAAGTCAATTTACAGTGCCAAAATAAGCAAGAGAGATAATATAATAGATATAAGAGAGAGTCAGCAATATTTGGAAATGACTCAGTACTTTGTTAGGAGTGTAACCTACAGTCTCAGTCTATAGCTTTGTGGTACCTGTCTACTTCAGAACTCCGGCGTCGTTTCCTAAAACCGTACACCTTTATTGTGATAATCCGTTTTAAAGATCTGTTTCCTGTTTGGTTGTGTGATTTCCATTCATATAAACTCATCAGTCAGTCTGTCTGGCAGAGTCAGGTCTCAGTGTATTTGGAAGATTTTGAAATCTTGGTAAAATTCTATTTGCACACCAATTTTTTTTTTGAGGTTTTTAATCGCCCCCCTAGGCGCTACAAAATTATTGTTTTTCAAAGTGAACGTTACACGAAATAACTTTGGAAACCTCTGCACTAAGCCATGGGCCTTTAAAGGATTACTCAATATTTTTTAGGAATACACGGGCGAGGAAGACGTTGACAAACTGATACAGGAGTACACAAGGCGTGAAGAAGAAAACTACGCGCTCTTCAACTACATCAATGAAGTTAACACCGAACTAAAAAATTTAAACGATAACGTCAAATTCTTGAAAAACAGTATCGGTATGTAAACACCTATAAGAAACTATTGATTCAAATTATGGAGCTGTGAATATTACATACATATTATCCGGAGGCAGGATACAGTTTACACCACATACCATAAGTTATTGGTGCGTTGCCTACCAAAATATGGCTTCTTATAAGACCGCGAACGGTCGTCTCTATCTAGTGGCCGGGATGTTAGGCCTAATATGTAAGTCTACTGGTACACTACCCTCCGGAGTGAAAACCAACAGTGCCTAGTACTGTTATTATGGCGGCTGGAATTGGTAATATGGGTTTTAATCACCTTACGTAAGTTGACCAAGTAGCCTAAAAACCTATCTATAAACACAATGTTTTATACAAATTTGACAGAATTGTAGTTATTAGAATAAATTGAATAATAGAGAAGATATATTGATAATCACTGTTCCAAAAGGTTAATTACCCCTGACAATTAAGAGGCCGGTGACGGCAGATTTAAATTCAATTGTATGATGGTGTAAAATATAGAAGTTTTAACTTCTTATGGGAATGTAAAATACTTCATGACGTAAGACGTTACGACGCCAGTCTGTCGAGTTTCCTTTTCTCTCAAGCTTACGGTAGTGGCAAGCAGGCTCGTCTCTCGCTCGTTGGTTTAACTCTAATGCCGTATTTCGAACAGAATTAGTTTAAGCTATTGAGTTTGTCTGGCGTCCCGAGACATAAACTTTTTTTTAAGTTTTGTTACAGAGCTATGATTTATTTTCTAAGTATGCAACCCATGAAGCTATAGACTAGGTACCGTCCATAACTACATGTTGCAACTTTTACCTTTTTGTCATACGGGTGTTAATTTCTACCTGAAAATCAGATTTGATAAAAAATGCTTAAATAAATGTTATATATATAGGGGACACCCTTTTAAATACAAACATCTATATATATATATAAAAGAAAGTGGTGTTAGTTACAGTATTTATAACTCAAGAACGGCTGAACCGATTAGGCTGCAAATTGGTAGGGAGGTAGCTTAGAACCGGGAGACACATAGGATACCTTTTTTCTGTTCAATTGTGAGGAAACTGGGAAAAACAATATTTTAATTTTTCCCATACAAACTGAATGGGCGGAACGAAGTTCGCGGGAACAGCTAGAAATTAATAAATATATATATATAAAAGAAAGTGGTGTTAGTTACACTATTTATAACTCAAGAACGGCTTAACCGATTAGGCTGAAAATTGGTGGGGAGGTAGCTTAGAACCAGGAGAAGGACATAGGATACATGTTATCCTGTTCGATTATGAGGAAACTGGGAAACAACATTTTTAATTTTTCCCATACAAACTGAACGGGCGGAACAAAGTTCGCGGGAATAGCTAGTGAAACATAAAAATGAAAATTAGAATAATCCTAAAAACAAAAAAATAAAATGAACCCCCGACAAAACCTGTAATACATCAAATAACTATCTCGTTGGTATCAGCTTTTAAACAAAAATAACCACATCAAAACAGATCCATCCATTTAAAATTATAATGTCTCAGACAGATACTCACACAAATGTTGACTCCCAAGGGAACCTGGGTGAAGGGGATAAAAATATCACATAACCTTCCTCGGAACATAAAGTACCTACCAGTCACATTTTGTTACGATCGGCTTAGTAGATTCGACGTGAATCGAGAGTATGATAGACAGACGGACGGAAGAGTACGGAGGATGTGTTCAAGATACAAGAAGATTTTGAAAATCATGTTGCTCCCATACTTTTATGGCAAAAGGATGTGACGACCCTTTGCCCACTACTCAAACAACTTTATAGTGGAAAATGTCTGGTAAGTGGTAGCCCTGCAACAACTCGGCCATATTTAGTGACACATACTATCCTACCACCACACTTTTGTTCACAATTGTTATGTTCCAATTTGGATGGTAGGGAAGGTACTGCCCTGCTAAGAAGAAAAAGTAGTCAAAATTTTAAGAAATCTATATATTAATACGTGATGCCAAAACTTTGGATCCCTTTTTATAAAAATTGCGCGGACGCAGGAGCATAAAATTTGGCACACTTGTAGTTTATGTGTAGGAGAAGTGCAAAACGCTAATATTTTTCAATAATAATGCTTATGAAGTACATTAAATCAATAAATAAAACATTTGATTACGCACACTACCATGTATTTGACCAAGGCAAACAAATACACTGATGATAACGATAAAGATCACAGATGGCGCACTAAAAAGTTTGGAAATAAAGTCTGAGAAATGAAAATGGCGTTCTTATTATCAAGATATTAAAATTTATCATGGGCGAATTTCGACCAAAGGGCGATCACTAATTTATTTATATCTTGAATGTGCAAAATTCACACTTTTTCAGTTTAATACAAGTATAGATGTAAGACACTTTTTAACCTTATCTTACCATGGACGTGACCAATTTACACAATATTTAAATTAGTATTCTTAGTATTTAATTTCTTAGTATTGGATTTTTCCAATTTTCTAATAAAAAACATGTTGGTCGGGATTGGAAATGTGCCCGGTTGGCGATAGGCTTGCCACCTATCACATTGTGGGACTAATGCCCGATTTCACCAAGAGCCCCTATATTTAGGGGACCTTTTAACGTGTTTTGGGGGACTGTTTTATATGAAAACAGTCCCATAAGTAACGTTAAAAGGTCCCCTAAAGTATAACGTGTTTTGGGGGACTGTTTTATATGAAAACAGTCCCATAAGTAACGTTAAAAGGTCCCCTAAAGTATAGGGGCTCTTGGTGAAATCGGGCATTAGTGTCTTCGGCTAGTCGTGGGTGCCCTGGTTGTGCCTCTGCCTACCTCTTCGGGGATATGGGCGTGAAGATACTTTTATTGTATTGTATTAGTGTACATTGCTAGTACTTTTGTTGCGCACTTATTAAACTAAATAAATTTATCGCTATCTCCTTTTAAGATATTAATAGAAAGAGACGAAACGCGTTTAGTGCCGTCAGATAAGTTTATACGTGCGATTTCTATAAACTTTTTATCAATTTCTCTGAAAACGTTGAATTAAAACGTCACATGATGACATGACTAATCTAACATATATAAAATGTTCTATCTCTTTCTTTTTGTTTCCTTGGAAAAAGATAGCATACACCTAAAATAAGTTTAATTGGTGCACAGCAGAATCTTTGCCATTAAAGTGTCTACTATTGTTATAATTGGTGGAGTCGAATTTTTAATCATGTATTCTTTTACAGATGACGAGCATGCGAAACATCAAGCTAAATTACAAAAGCAGGAAGATAGTGTAGAGGGCCTGCGTACTACTCTCGAAGAACGGCGTGAAGCAAATAATCAGTTAAGAAACTCTTGCGATAATACTGTACAGGCTATCACACAAATTCTGTTCGAAGTTCAAACTTTAGCAAAGTAAGTAAAAGAAAAGCAAAAGGTTTTATGGCACTACACATAGGGCCATCAGGTTAGCACAATAATTACTGCAATAGACTTAAGCGTTCCAAAAATGTTTTTGTTGAATTTACCATCAAACCTTGCATAAATTAAGCGCAGTATAACTGCGAAAAACAAAATTCGATTTCAATAAATACTAATGGTAGCCCATTAGTCGAATTTCAACCATAATAAATTTTAATATATTTTTGATCAGAACGCCATTTATATTTATCAAAACCAAACTTTATTAATATAGTTTTTATAGGACAATAATGTTTTATCGTTATCATCAATATATTTGTTTGTGTGTCAAATGCATAAAAGTTTAAGTAATGTTTTATATTTTGATTTAAAGTAAAGTACATAAGCAACATTATTAAAAAATATTAGCGTTCTGTGTGTTCTCCTAAACGTAATCTATAAGTGTTCCAAATTTCATACTCCTTCCGTTCGCGCTATCTTCGTAAAAAATGTCTAAAGTTTTTGCAACACGTATTAATATTAGGATTTCATCCAAGATTTCAAAAATTATGTACTTTTCCCTATTTCTCTGGTATCCTATCATCAGATCCGGACTTGGTGGAAATGTGGTCCCATTATTGTATGAATATATTGTATGGTATTGTTTTAAAGATCCTCAAACTGCGACTCATTGCCCCTGTTGAGGCTACTCGGCAATTCTCTGGACGTGAACATGTCCAACGCGAGGCTCTACATCAAGGGTCTTGAGAAGAAAATTGTTGAAATCGTCGAGCTAATAAAATTGGATGAGGTAAATAGGTCGACATTCATTTCGCTTGATAACAGTACTCCTAAAATGTATTTTTTGTACTTACAACCACTTTTTGTACAATGCAAAAGTTGGCTTGCGATTAAAAAACTCGGGAAGTGTCAATCGTTTACGATTGACTTCTATAAGACAGTAAGTTAAAAATTATGACTATTTTCTTTTTAGGGTATCGACGAAAACAAATAACGCTACTTATGAGCGGAACGAGGTAGACTAATATCAAATTGATGTTTGCTTTTAAGAGTATCTCAGGGTTTGTAATTGCCATTAGTCGATCTATTTTCGACCGTCATCAGATGCAACAAATATTAAAATGATATGAGTTAAACGAAGTTAACAACCATTTACATCGTAACATCGCTTTTTTAATCATTTTTGCGACGCACAGCATAATACGAGCATTTTTGTGATGTGTTAAATTTCCATTATTTAATTTTTAAAAGACATATTTAGCCGTCTAAAAATTAAGTTAATAAATAAGTACATATATTATGTAAAACTTCGCTCTATTACAACCCTGAACTGTAGGCTAAAAGGCTTACTTCAGTGCTCCGCTAACAAAATCCTCTAAAATGCTTCACCAGCACTACCATCCTATTCCCACAGCGATACCCAGTCAGTCTCCGTTTAGAATCCTACCAGACAACTTCTTTACTAATTAATATTAATAATTTGTATTTTATTATAATATATAAGTGTCCAATAAAAATCTTTTTTAAAACTTAAACCCTGGGGCCCAGTGTAACAGTTCCATAAGCATATAGTGTATCGTGTTTCTAATATGAACACTTCGCGTTAATGTGGAAAGTACATTGCTTTAATGCTCTGTATCAAGATGAAGATGGATTAGAATTCTCTGGACTACTAAGACTAAATGTATGAACGTTTGACAGTTTTCACGTTACCATTTCGGGGAGAAACAAAAAACACGTTCCTTCTGTCATTTTCATTGAGTAAAGATAAAAACTTAAAACTACTATACTAACTAATTAATTAACTAAACTATATTAATTTATTAAAATTAAATACTGCTTGATTTAGAGTACAAACTGATCTAAATATGTTATAGTAAAACTTAAAAATTCGACAATGTTAAAACCGATTTCATTTCATTACAGATTGCGCAAAAGCCGGTTGAAAGCAAGGAAAGGACTCCGCGAACCAGACGAGCTCGTGCTGCCCGACTTGTACCGCCCAGCTAAACTTACAACACAAGATGTCTCCAACTATAAATACCTACACTATACTTGCAAATTATTGAAAACCGACTTTAAGCCAAATATACCTTCGTATAATTGGTCATATCCCATAGAAAAATAAAAATAGGCGAAGAGAAGCACGTTCTTAAGACTGAATTCAAACTATACGCCGTATATTATAAGGTCAATCGCGGATTGTTCATGCATTTTTTTTTATATTTACAACTTATTTACAAAACATTCACGGGCCGCGAGTGAGAAGTTGCCGGCTGGTCTAGACAAACGGTAGAAAGTTCAGGAAATATGAGAAAGAGATCATCAAAAAAAGGGCTTTAGTTAGTTCTCTTTCGTATTCTGAAAACAGCATTGTACATGACATACCTAAATCTGTTTAATTCTTATACGGTCAATATTAATAACCTATCAAAGATATGAGATAGTGATATTTTAGATGGATTCCCAGGTAACCGCTGTTATTATTCAATAATTAACCAAAATACTTTAGCAACTAAACACTTGGTCTATCTTTATCTATAGATAGGTTATTATTATTGGCCGATAATCAAGAATTCGAAGAAAAAGAACGTTAAGCACCCACCTTTCAGCCAAGGATCTTACCGTGACGCCTTAAAGATATATTCCAAATTCTAATTCTACGTAAACAACCCAAAAAGACAATCTTACAGTACACACAGTTCTCTCTTATCAACAGGAGAGCCACTTGTTCACTGTCTTACGGCCAATGTCAATAATGTATCTCTAAAGATGGATTTCAAGCAATCTAGAAGCTGCGTATTCGCCGGAGATATAAATAACACCAATTTAAAGTAAACATTTATTTTTACAATATTATTTACAACAGTTTCTTATTTGGCTACAATAAATATGCATTGGTATGTGAGTTGGTACGTCAAAATGTCTTAATGTTTTTTTTTTAATTTATGTGGATAAAAAAGCAACTAATAAGTACATCAAGAAAACTAACTTTTAAACTCACAAGGATATTAGTAAAAATACTAAGTAAAAAAAATTATTTAGTTACGTTTGTTGTTGACGTTTTTATATTGTGTATCTGTAAAGTTATAATGCAACATCCTTGTTTTGATCAAACATTAACGGTATCTAAATATTTAACATACAAATTGGAGTCATCTTAGTCATTTTGACTCTATAACTGTATAGGCCGGGAGAATTTGGTATACAGATCGTTCCACAAACACCATTCTTTACATTTATATAATTAGCCACTAGCAACTCTTACTGTGATGTCAATCAGACACAATCGCAATAGGCAGGCCGCGCACAACCACACTGGCGGCGATCGCAGCGAAACTCGTCGAGTTGCGAGCTTTGCTTACCGCCATCAGCAAATCTCTCTCCGGTTCGAAAGGGCATTTTTGTTCCACATTCGTATCTGGAAGTAACAAAAATAATATCATATGTGATCCGGCTCGAAGGACCAAAAAAATCTTAAAGTATTGGAAACAAGTCAGCGTCTTCTTTCTCGCCGGTTCATTGTAATAGGAATACATTAGGTATAAATATTCTATAAAAATAGGTACATTTGCAACATTTTAATTATTTAACTGAAACGTGCTAAAAAAGATCTACATCAATCATGGTTTCAAGTTACTCAATGAACACGTTTTTAGTTTACACTTTATGTTGGTTTTAGTAATGTTGTAACGTAATTCGTTGGACAATTATTTTATTATTATTATAGTTAATGTCTATAGGCGACGTAAATTTCCCACCTACAAAATTTAAACTCCAACGATTAAAAACGTTGATAACGAGTAAATATAGATATTTTTTTATGATATTGGAAGGCAAACAAGCAGACGGATTTCCTGATGGTAAGAAATTCACGCCGCCTATAGATACCAAAAGTGGTAAAGGTGCGTTGTCAACCTGAGGCCGGGATGTTAGGCCTCAAGCAAAAGTAAGTTTACCGGCTACCCTCCAGACAGGAACACGTCATGACGTTATGGCGGCAGGAATAGGTAAGGCGGTGCTACCAATCCGGGTGAGTCGCTGCGAAATTCTACCATTTAATAAAATCTCTTCTTCATTCTTTGATCTCAACCAAAACGTAGTGTGTTTACACATTCGTTTCGACTGTTCCCAGTGAATCAAAATGTAGGCATTATGATCAAGAGTTAGAACGTACGCGTCGCGGGAAAGTGAAAAAGATATCGTCGTCAGGCAGTGTAGATTTAAGTAGGTCCATCACCTCCCACAGCATGCCCACCCCGCCGGGCCGGTGTCCCACAGACAGTGTACTCACCCAGTAGCCCCTGGCTCCAGCGGCCCTTGCCGACGGCGGGCCAGGGTGTGGGCGCGGCGGAGGGGACCAGCAGCGCCAGCAGCGAGGACACCACGCGGTCCACCTCCAGGTCCGTCACCTCCCACAACATGCCCACCACGCCCGGACTGACAACACACACATTTCATTATACACCTTTTATAATTATAATTCAGACAGTAAGACCATTTCTAAACTATATTGCTTCTAGACATTTACAACAGTCAGTTGCCCATCCAAATGCCAACTTTTAAAAAAAGTTTGTCAAACTTAAGTCTTAAAAATCCCTCGGTTACAGCTTAGTGGAAAAATAAGTAAAGAAGATTTTCTGAAAAGGTAAATCTTCAATGAAGAAAGTAAATAAGAACAGAATTAAAGTGTGGATTGAATATTTCATTCAGTGTAATTTATATTATACTAAAGATTTGTACAAAAGTATTAAAATTACGTATAACATTTCTTTAATTATTGTTATTGTGCACACCGAATTACTGTCACTTGTTTGTTTGTAACAGCGTTATAGTTTCGTATTATGTCCGACATTATCTCTGCAGATATCTCGTATTAAATGTTACTTTTATCATCCAATCACGACTTTAATTTGATGTTTATGGAGGTGTCAGTTATAAAGTCAAATCTTACTTTATTTTGTAGATAGAAAACTACACTTAATATACCTAGTCTTGCCATAAATATTGTAATAAAGAAAAAAAATATTTTTTTAACTGCAAATAACATATATTACTTTTACAGTGTGTTAGTTTAATACATAAA
>NJDD01001131.1:465267-484881 GCA_002245505.1 Calephelis nemesis | reverse complement strand
CGCAAGCTGCAGCCCGTCCCCGTGCCCGCAGTACCTGCAACCCGTTGCACTCACACATTTAAAGACTCCCATCAACTCACTTCAAAACTAGATGTCATAGTGCAAACTTCTCTTCATTTTGATTTTAGGATAACGTAATTCATTAAAATCGAAATGGACATATTAGAAACAAAAGATTTCATAGTGCGAGCCTCTTAAAAACTTTACTTTTCCTTTATTTGATTCAGGGCGTCTTTTAATTTAAATGCCTCCATGTCGTCCAAATCCTTTTACTACTAATTCGACTAGTGGTAGAGTGTTTTGCAACAACTTGCCTGAATTGAGATCAACCGCCTTACTTATTGCTGTCGACATAATGGCAGTGTCTTGTTCCGGTTCAAATTCGAGGTACGGTCTCCCGGGAGACAGCCCTTGTTGCTGGCGTTGTAGCGAACAGTCCAATCCATCTAAATAATGATGTCTCGGGCTGAGCACTCTGCTCGGCCCACAAAGCCCGGTGAAGTTGTAAAAATCGCGAGGTTGGCAACACATAGTCATTCAAAAAAAAATCCGGTTCAAAGGATTGTGTAGCCGCCAGACTTCACAATAGTTTTAACAATCCGGTTATAAGACTGTGATGAACTTATAACATCCATCGATCTATAGACCGAAGCATCTCTTACTATCACCCGTATGCTTATTCGCTGGTTAATTTCATTAAAACAAACAGAACTGTATAATGCTTCTCCAACTGTTCTTTAACGCATTCACTGCCACTCCTTTTTCTGGACCTTCGCCCCATGCCGCACCTTACGATATGCCTCTAACGCACATATGAGTTCATACTAATTTGACGGCGATTTGTTCCCATTGGAACCAAGTAATGATTCTATCAAGAGAAACGGCAAATTTGTTTTATGTTTAACATGTAATTATTTAACAAACATTAATTAATGTTTCTTTACTTTAGTTTAAAACTAGCGGCCCGCACCGGCTTCGCACGGTTATGAAAGATACATATAAACCTTCTCTTCAATAACTTTACTTATTAAAAAAACCGCGTCAATATCCGTTGCGTCGTTTTAAAGATTTAAGCATACAAAGGGCTATGTCCCTTGTATGCTAGGACAGAGGAAGATGTTTTATACTATGTAGTCATGAACGATTTAAAGAAATTAAATTATAAGTATAACACATAAGTGTAATATTTAATAGAACTTACAGAAAAATATCGGAATTCATGATGTAGCTGAGGAACTCATCAGGCGGGGGTGCTTCTCCTATATGACCTTGCCAGTTGGGGCACCAGTATTTTACGAAGGAACTCATCCGCAGTTCCATACGCTCCAAGTTTTTCTCTGTTTAATGATATTAACATACTATTTAAATGACATACACATTAAGAAATTATTTTCCGATAGACAAAAAATTTACACTGCACATTAAATGTAAAACTATGCAATCTGATCCATTTTAAACAAAATCAGATTTTTTGAGGTTAATTATATTATTTCTTAAAAACAATTTAAAATTTTGTAAACTCTTTGGACTAATTTTGGTTTTAAAAAATAGGCTTACAAGAAAACGAAACTAAGAAATTACTACCTATAAGGACTGATAAGAAGGACTGACTAGGCTCAGTAGACCCACTATTAGATTGTTTTTATGATATTGGAAGGTAAACAAGCATACGGATTTCCTGATGGTTAGAAATCTCCAAAGGTGGTAATCGTGCGTTGCCAACCTGAGACCGGAATATTAGGCCTAGAGCACAAGAAAGTTTATCGGCTACCTTATTCTCCAACCGGAACACGGTAACGCCAAGATATGCTAATTACCTAACAAATTCCTGAACCGTTTATTTAAAAGAGCGTAATTCCAAGGAGGTCCTACTGCCAACAAGTTTGGATCTGATGATAATATCCCAGTGAAATCGAGAAAATTAAACGATTTTCGTCTACTAATACGGCATTATTATTAAAATCAAAGTCAGTTATTTGCAATTTAACTGCGCTTCAAAGATAATTTTGAGCGAACACAAGAACATAAATAGTTAAATACCTGGATTTATAATATATCTGCCAACATCAGTATTTGCGCGGAAGTAACCATTAACGATCTGTTTCTCGTGTGTCTTATACAGGGCGTACAACATGTGAATGTTCTCGATTCTCGATACAGGCTGGTCACTAAGTATGGGTAGGCTTTCCCATGGAAATGTGTCTAGCATCTAAAAAAGCACAAAGTCAGTTGGTGATATAATAATAACATTAAGATTCTAAATTTGCAGTTTTGGCGCCATCAAGAGGAAAGATGGTCGAATTTTTTTCATAATTATTGAATTTCGTGTTTATATTGAGTGAAATTATTCAATTTTGGTGGCATTTTGTACAATTTTGTTCATTGAAAGTGCACAAGTAAAATAGTCATGAAGAAATTAGCGTATCTTGTATTTCCTCGTTGACTCAAAATCTTACAACACGAGCTTGAGTAATTAGGCCACCGCTTTACCCAAGACCCTGACATAAATTATTGACGACTTAGGTCTTATAATTGAATCCCGATTTTGGTAAATTTTATGGAAATTTGCATGCATATAGAAATGGCAAAATGCTAACGCGAATGCCAAAATCTAAATAAAGAAAAATATTCTAAATTCATTATGCAAGATGTCTCATAGAATCAGAATCAAAAGAATTTTTATTCACATGGACCATACGAGTGGTAGGTACCTGTGGACCATACAAGTGGTACTTGTGCGCGTCGACATGTAGTAGATTACACTTATAACATCTAAAGTGTCTATTAGCTACGATTGTCTTTTGTGATCTGGAAAACCATGTGCTTGTTCACGGTATTATCCCACAAAAAACAAAATTTAGTTCTCAAGCGAAAATTCTTTGAGTTATCCGAACTTTCTTCTTTTATGAAGGACTAAATCCATATTAATATCATAAATATCAAAGCTCTAATTTAAATCTAAAAAAACCTCTAAACAGCTGTATCAATTAGGATGAAATAAATTTAGTTTAATAATATACACATAATAAAAGACTCGAGTTCAAATATAGGTTTTTTTTTTCAAACTAGCTTCCTCCCGCGACTACGTCCGCGCGGATATCGGTCTTCGCGAAATAAAACTGAAAAATTAAGATTTATATATATAGATATAATTATACCAAGTTTCATTGAAATCGAACCGTTAGTTTTCACGTGATGCCTGAACATACAGCCAGACAATTTTTTTTAAATCACATATTTGGGTTTGGTATCGATCCAATAACACAGGGGGTGTTATTGCTATTTATTTTTTCAATATTTTCAATGTACAGAATTGACCCTTCTACAGATTTATTATATGTATACATATCAACTCATAAGGACTATAATGGGGGATGAAAGTTAGTATGAAAATCTATTCTACGTTGAAGAAGTCGCGTGTAAGCAGCTAGTTATAGATCGTTACGAAATCCGATCAAAATCAGTTTACTTGGAACATACATCGTGACATTTTTATTCAAATACTATAATAATTTAAAAACAGCTGTTATTTTACACTGTAACAAAAGTGACTTTTAAAATATAATGCATATTTGAACAAAATAATTAAGGAAAGATCTACCAATTTGTTTAAATTTAAAAAGTTCATAACGAAGCTTTGAATAAGGGCTTATTATTATAGCATTAAAAAAATTATACCTCATCAACTATTAATATAAGGGGATGTCTTTTTGCACTTCTCAGTCCTGCCCATTCATCGCTATCCTTTATTTTATTAATCACCTCAGAAAAAGCTCTGATACCATCAACCAATCTAAAATGATGTATAGCTTCAAACAATGCCGACAAGCATTTCATACACAATTCATTTAAAAATCTAAATTCCTTAGTACAATTGCCACAGCTGTTTGTTTTCAATACAGCTCTCATTTCTTCAGTGTTGCCATGTTCCGTTAAAATTTTGCGGACACACGATTTCGTCTGCTGCGAGTTCAGAGTCGCGCAGTTTCCAATTAAATTGTATAAAAGAATTTTCTGCTTTCGTGTTAATTTCATAAACCTAAAAGTAGACTTTAAATTTAAAAAGTATAAAGTCAATTATAATTTACATTTATTTAAATTACACAAATTATACCTTAACAAATTATTATTTACTTACTAAATAAATATTAAATATAATTAAAATTATTCAAAACATTCAAAAGTCTCCGAAAAAGGCGAGTTTGTATAAAAAAGAGTAATGAATGTGGAGGAAGTTAGGCAAATCTGCTAAGATTTCTTAGAAAAGAAGAAGAAGAATCGGCAAAGACATTGATCACTCGGTACTCTCTGTCTACTGCAACTTGCAACTAAACCGGGGTATAGATCCATAATCCATAATTCCTGCCGTCATAATCACACTTTCATGCTCCAAATCGAAGTGTATGATAGCCGGTAGATTTGTATAATAGATCTAGCACCGTAGGGCCGATTTCACTCGTATGCATAACACCCCTAGGACGGTAGAACCAGGCGACGAATAGGGTTACAGTATCCTCTGCCTGTCGTTAAAGGCGACTAAAAGGGAGTAGCGGCGTGATTCAACTGATCGGGGGGTCAGTTGGCTTAAAAAGCAGCTCCCTGGCTGCGTGAAGCAGCATAGCATGGTGTAACCCCATACTGCTGTCGTCAATGTGCTGACTCAAGAAGATTGGGTCGAGGTGTGAGGGTGATAGCGGTGCGTTCTTCGGAGATCCCGCTGTCACCCGATACGTACAGAGGATAGTAACTGAGTGGTTTATGCCGGTAAGAGCCGGCATATCTCGCCACTTCCCCCGAAAGCGGTGATATCCATGAGGATTTCCACTCCTTGAAAAAGATAGGCCTAAACCCCGGCCACGTGACAGTAACGCACTTACAACACCTGTGGTGCCTATGCCACGTTATCTCTTACCATCAGGAGAGTCGTATGCTTGCTCACTGAACTCTTATCTAAAAAAAGACTAGAGACCTAAAACTTCAAAGACTGCATTTCATAACTTCAAAGGCTCCCCAGTCACGGGTGACAGCTAGTACTGCATATATGATTGATTGTAAAATATCTTACCCCCAGTCAGAAATACTGTCGTCAACAAGTTTGACAATCGCTGTCCGCTGAGCAGGATCCACAAGCTTGCCGGCCAGCAGGGCAGAATAGCCACCAAGCCAATCCTTATACATTACATTCAAGACACTCTGTAAGGAAAATTTACAGCATAATAATATAGGCGCACTCAGTGTTCATTCTGTCCTCGTACAGTTTTACAATCCTGTCTTACCTATCCCAGCTGTCATAACGTCAATGCTCGACACTATCATGTTCTACTTACTAGTCTTAACACTGCAGTGTCAGGTTGGTAACGCACTACTTTGGTGTCTTTAAGCGACATGTTCATATTTCTTGCCATTATAAAATTCGTCTCTTAATTTGCCTTCCATAAAAAGTAGGCATTAAAAACCTAACTACACAAAATGTAACATTTTTTATTAATCACTTTCGTTAGATACATATATAACTGTAGCTAAACAATGTAAAAAGTCACTTTAAACAATAGCGAATCAAAGCTGCAATCTTTTCTTATGCAACTCAAAAAAAACTAGTATAAATTAGACTTTTTTGATGGGAAAAGACAACGAACAACTACGAGGCTCTCGAGAGATAACTACAGCCTATAAACACCATAGATATTATAGGTTCATCGCTGTCCTGTGGCCGAGGTAACAAGCCAATTTTCAAGTCTACTTGGCTACCCTATCCTCCAAACCGGAACATGATATTATCATTATAGCGGCAGGAATTGGTAGGGCGGAGAACCTTTACCCAAGCAAGTTTTTGCACAGCACTCTATCACTAACGATTTTGACTACACAGAGGACTGAGACCAACATAGGGAAATCTATCTTCAACTTGACTAATCAAGAAACTTGCAACAGACGTGAAGACAATTTTTATTTCAAAATTTATTAATAAAGAACTAGAGGCACCCACCTTTATCCTTAAATCTATATCCGCTCTCTTATTCCAATAGTTCTGCACCAATCTTTTGTTATTCAAAAATTGGGCGTTATCTATTGTTTTATAATTGTCATCCAAAAGTGAATATAATTCTGTGAACAGTGGTTTTTCTCCTTCTGAAAATATAAAATTCATACTTTAAGCGCTTAAGAGCATATTACACTGTCGCCGCATACTGCTCCGGTTTGCAAAGGATTCCGATCAGTAGATTTAATATTCCAACATGCCGGGTTTTTTTTAAATTATTTCATTTTTTTTTCGAAAATCTCTACGGTACTACGGAGCTTTGTGTGATATACCCCGCGGACGGACATACTCCGCATCGCCATCCGGAAGTGCGGGTACTGCCGCGGGCGGCGCTTCGCCGCACGGAGATGCGAGGAACTGTATTTTACCTTACGTTTTTTGTATACCAATTTAAATATTTCAGTATCTATATATTAATATGTGATCCAAAACTTTGGACCCCTTTAGTGTATGTGTAGAAGTGCAGAACGCTAATATTTTTCAATAATAATGCTTTAAAAAGAACATTAAATCAATTAATAAAACATTACCCACATTTGACACACAAACAAATATATTGATGATAACGATAAAAGATCACAGATGGCGCACTAAAAAATTTGGACACAAAGTACCAAATTAAAAGTATGAAAAATGAAGATCATCAACGAGATATTAAAATTTATTATGGCCAATGGGCGACCACTAATAAATTTAAAAACAGCATCGACACAAGCCAAAGCGATGTGCGGTGCAGTGTGGTATCCGTATCGAGTTATCATCTAAGGAAAAAGGAAAGCAAATCGACTGAAATATATAACATTAGAGTCGCTATTTTTTAATTCCTTTTATGAACAAATGACATTAAAATTGAAGAGTATTTGTCACAAATAGCACCTTACAGCCTTCAATTATAGTGTCTCTAAGTCTTTTCTTCTTCTTTATTTCTATGTAATTTGTGTTGTGATCCACATTATAGTATGAAGCTTAGATGAGGGTTGCAACTGAAAACCTATAAATTTAGTAAATTAGATGTTTTTTTTTCATATAAATAAAAGGATAATAATTTCCATTATAAAAAGACCTTACCTTTGATAACATTAGGTGGTATATTAACAGTAATAGGACCATCATTATCCAAGTATTCATTTGTAAACAATGTAACATAAATACTATTTATTTCTGTTCTATATTCCACAAACGGTTTCAAATTTTCATTTGGGTTATACGATGCTGTCAGTTGAATGATTGTCCATTCTGTAATTGATTAATTATACTAGTTTTTTATAGAATTTGACGGCAAAAAATAAAGATTTCCTGGTGGTGATTTTGCCAGTATTTAAAAGATGAAAAAACATTTAAAGAAGACAAAGGCAACATTTTTTAATCGCAAATTAACATATACTATGGAAAGTGCCCATACTACAAGATCGAGAGGGAGGAAGGTCTTCAAAATACTATGTTTTCAAAATACTATGTTTAATCATAGGGAAGAAGTGCTTAAATTTTAAGTAGCAATTTTCCCTGGGAGAGAGGGGGCCGAAAATTGTAAAGAAGGCTCACGTAGTATGGACAGATTTATAAGTCTAAGGAAAAAGTTACACCAATTGAATCTAACCCCAAAGTAAGCAAATTATATGCTTGTGTTATGGGTGTTAATCAACAATTCAGTACATAGAAATACTTAAACTAATACCATTATAAGTTAAATAAACACTTAGACCCGGAAATGCAGACATCTAAATGTTTGCCACACAAATGCCTGCTCCCGTTGGGAATCGAACCCGAGCCTCGCAATTGGTCAGTGTAGTTAGGCGTGTACGCTAGCCACTCGACTAACGAGGTAGACAAATTAAAAACTAATAAACTAATCAATATAATGGATATTAGCTACTTTCTAATTGTAAAATGTAGCTATTTGTAGGTTTACATATTCCTATCAACTTTCCTAACCACTATCAACAGTGTTTATTATTGACATATTACTAATTCAATAAGTTAGGACTGCCAGTAAACTTACTAATATGTACTTTCTTGACTCAAGTTACAAACGCACTTCCCACATCTTGGGTATTTATTAAGTGACTTTTATTACATATCTAAATTTGCCTCAGGTATACAGAAAAAGGTAACCTTCGGGTAGCTCTTGAAGTATTTTCAGAAAATTATCAACATTATTTGTGCTACTAAATTTCATATATTGTTTGTATAATGGCAATTCTTCTTCTAAATTTACATGCTGGAATATATCTGTGACATCATCAATACCATCCGACAAACAAGTTAGTAGATCTTCCTCTTCTTTTGATCTGAAATATTTGCATTTTTAAAAATTAATCTAATTTAAACACACTACGTTTTCGAAAAAACTTTATACTTCTTATTTGACACGAGAAAACTTTAAATCTTGCCGGCGGCCATAAGGGATTGTTTTTGCAGTTAGAATTTTTTTTTAAATACTTAGGTAAAATACAAGCTTCACATACTAACTGTGTAAAATCACATGCCATAATAATGCGTCAGATAATGTGAGACTGCGATGTTAAAATTTTAAGAACCAATTTGAAGCTAAACAATATATTTGTTTTTTTTATTATTTAAACAAATAAGTAAAAAAAACGGAACAAGACAATGGCGAACACTGTAATTATGGCATCAGAAAAGGGTAAGCTAAGGTACCGATCGGCGATATTTGTCTTAGAACTACAACATAGTCATGGTATTAGTAACAAGTTCACCAGAGCTATTCTCATCTGGGCATGTTGCCGGTTCGCCTTAAGGTATGCCTAGAAAAGTCCTGGAGCAATTTATTTCAATACTTGAATGTGGTGTAGGTAAAAAGTAGGAGTTGACTCCTCTCGTGTCCCCAAAGAGGTAGGCAGAGGTACAACCAGGGCACCCACGATAAGCCAAAAGTACTATTTATACCCACAATGTGAGAGGTGTGATATAGTTAAGTAGAATTAAATAACAAAACAATATTGTAATACTTTATTGTCCACCAACTACATGCTTATTAGATGTCGCTTGCGGCTATGCCCAATTATTCACGTGATTGAGCTCGCCCATGGGTAACGTTTTTTTTTAGATATAAGGATAAAAGTAAACTATATCGGTCTCTAGCTTCTTATCCCCATTCTCATACAACAATCATACCACATTAACACTTCGCCGCAATGTAAAAGGAGGAAAACTATTCATAAATGAATAAATACATATCTTTAGACAAGTCAGACAAATTGACTCTAACCCTAAATTAAGAAAATTATATGATTGTGTTATGGGTATAGTCAACGATACCTATTAATGTATAGAAATTCTTAAATATATGCCAAAACAGACTTAATAAAACACCCAGACCCAGAATTTTTTTTTAAAAAATCCCAAAATTGTCTTTTTGTTTATAAACAATTTCTTAACAAATGACGTAAAATTTTTTTTTTCAATGTTAATTAATACCTATATCAGGTGCGAAAACAGCAGTAAAAAAATATTTTTTTTATAACATTTTTTAGAAATTTAATTTTTTGTTAGTTTAAAAAAATTATAATTTACAAAATAATTAACTTTAATTTTTTTTTGCATAACATTATTAAGTACCTAAACAAAAAGAGCTCCACGAAGCGAAAAATTTATAGATCAATTATTTAAACTTTTATACCGTAATTTATAAAAACAGAGATTGGAAAAAAATTAGTTAATTAACAATGGTGTAACTTTTTGAAAAATCGACAGAAAAACTTTTTTGCACCAAGGTTTTTTTCGTTCAATTTTTATTTCGTTCAATTACACTATAATTAATTCAAATTTTTAAATTGTTATTTAATATTAAAAAAATATATTTTAGGTGATATACCGGCTTTTAAGGCGGCGCGCATAGGCATAGGCCATAACGCCCTCGCGGAGCCCTATTTTCAGCGTTAAAAAAATATAAATTATATAGATAGAGTTCCGGGAGTTAGGATTTTTTTATTGGAAATTTTCTCCTCTTTCAGGATCTTTTTTCAAAATTCCTTAAATATCATTATTTTAAAAGTTACTAACGAAAAACTAAATACCTTTCTTTTTTTATCTTATTTTGTTAATAACAATCACAATTTTTTATGTGCTAATATACCCTTAAAAAACATTTTTCTAGACGTCATTCCGAATCGAATGAGCTATGGCACACATTTATAGGAGCTTTATTACTATTTAACACGTTTTTGAACTTGTCGACTAAACTCCAACTTAAGGTCCAAAATTGACATTTTGTTTAAATTTAAGCTCAATATTTGTTTAACAATTTCGAAGGTACTTCAAAATAATTGGAATAGTGTATGGTACATTCTTGTTTTACAAATATAGGTATCTATTAAATTTTTTTTTTAAATTATATCATATTGTATGTAATTACATAATTTCCAACATTATTTACAAAAACTCATAATAATCCTATCTATTTTGTAGTGCTCCTTGTTCAAATATGAATATGAAGTGAACACTTGCCTAAATAATTGAGATATTAAATATACATCTAAAAGTTTATAAGAATACTTACATTGAGGTTGTGTTTATCAATTCTGTCATAGGCTTAACATAATTTGTAATTTTGCTGTTTTTATTTTCTAAAACAATAGAATTTATTCTTATTATATAACATGTTCAAAATAGCTTAGATGTCATGGTTGAAGGAATGGCAAAGATGTTTTTGTAAAGGTTCTACTCAGTTGGTCCAGGCTTATTTGCAGAAAAAACTCCAGCCAGGTAGCTTGTAAATGGCAAGCATAGGCTTACCGTCACTAACACTGGATCATCTGACTAGGAGGTAGAGTTTCACAGTGTCTTGTCCGAATTGTTTCCTGTCGCCATAACGTCAGCACTTGTTGTTGACGTGTACCCCGGATTAGACGATAAAATAACCTTCCTTTTGCTCGAGGTCTAACATCGCAGCATCAGGTTGGCAATGCACCATTACCTCCTTTGGCTTTTCTAGGCCGAACAATTTTGTAGTAATTTACTAGCTATAATTGCCAAGGCTTGATCTTGTAGAAGTAGAATGGAAAATAGTTCTTAAACAGGTAGTAATTTTTCCTACAACATCTAATCTGTCTCTATATTAATAAAGTTCATTAAAAACTGCCTAGCTACTTTAACATGACAAAGGAACATTCATACAAACTGTAATTTTTTCACATTCATAGAATTGGTAGGCATGTAACCTTATATATAGCAAATATTTTGGTATACCAGGTACACATTTGTATTTTAAATGATTTTATTGTAAAAATAAAATTACTCAGTACACAGAAAACAACCTTTTGATATGTTAGACTGGACATGCTTAATTATTGTTAATGGAGTAAAAACATTTAAAATGTTTATCCAGTGCTCAAAAGCTTATTATCATAAGATAATGAACAATTTACAATAAATATAAACCTTTTCACAAATTTGATTATACAATATTTGATGTGCTCACATATTTGCATTTATGTAATAACGTAATCAATTTTTTTCAGCAACTTAATAGATTCTCTAGAAAACTTAGTAATCTCTATCAAAACTATATATTATTGCCTCATTGATCAAGGGTTTGGCAATTGGCATACATTCTCAATGCCACCAACCAACCACTAGGTTTGAGTTTGAAAGAAAGAAAAAATATTTATTTGCGGAATATCAGTCTTACAAAGATGTTACAAATTTATTTAGGTGTTTCTACATATTCTACCAAATTGTGGTGTGCAAATATTTTTATAGGTTTTATTCAAAATACTAATTTTAATTATTTATTTACTATTTACACACTGTTTCTTGTATTGATTACATGATTGTTTATTAATACAAACAAGTTTTAGAATGTTAATTAACTTATCCCTATCTACCTTAAACTTCCACCGTTTCCAAACCTAGCCATTGATTCTTGATGGGGGGAAAACATATGTGTGCTAAACATCTAAATGTCTGCATTTCTGAGTGGTGCATTAAATAAATTCTGGTAGTACCTAATTAATATATTAGTATTGCAGAAAAAGACCCATAAGACATTTTATTGCTTGTTGCGTCAATTGTAACCAGATGGACGAATTTTGCATATTATTTTTAGGGTTCCATAATTAAATGACACAAAATGGAACCCTTATATATGTCTGTCTGTCCTTTTGTCTGCATATCACAGCAACTTTCATTCATTTTAACACAAAAATAGAAAAAAAAATTGGGGGTTTCCCATACTTGAAACAAAAGCTCAAAAATGTTTTTTCCATTGAATTGAAGGTCTTCAAATCTTCAATATTGGGGTTTCTATTATGGTTTTCTTCTAAACTGAATAGTTTGCAAGAGAGACACTTACAAAATGGTAAAATGTGTGCACCCCAAAAAAAATGTAAGCAAGTAATTTGTCCCTGGACGTTTATTTACTTATTTATCCACTTAATAATAATTGTAATAAGATTGAAAATAGCTATTGGCTTATATTTAAAATCATTGACAGCTTACTTTGTTTGAAAATTATAAAGTAAACCTTAGATCCTTATTACTTTAAGAAATATTACTAACTCAATGTATGATGGATCTTTTAATGATAGTTTAACATAAGAACAATATTAATAAAGGTTGACACATATTTAAGGTTGACCAAGCATATGCAGACTATGAAAAATTTAATTTACGCTGACTAAGGGCTATATAATATTTTATAATAATTATGCACAAACCAAAAAATCTATCTAATTTTGTTATGTCCGCAGTCATTCCCTTCCTCACAACTTCGGCCTTTAATTTAACTGTACCGCAGTCATTACCTTCCGCACATATTGGTAATTCAAATTACAATTTAACTATTTAGGTACCTGAATTACGTATTTGCTCATCTCTGTAGACGGCTAATGTTCTCAGTGAAGGAGACGCCGATTCGCTTAAATAAAATGCACATTCTCTTTCACTTCCTTCAAATAAATATTCCATAGCTAAAAGCTTTCTGCCACCTAAAAGAACCCAATAAACTCAAGTTTGAGGTTTTTGTAAAAAAAACATTTAAACCATTGAATTAAAATACAGCTCACTTTCGTAGTTAGGGCCACTTGGTGTACGAGGAATGTCTTTTACATAATTACTCAGTATATTTTTATATACTGGTTTAGTGAAATCAATCTCATTCGTAAAAACATCAAAATCTTCCATTTCGACAGTCACAATTTTAGATAAAACTTCATAAATTGTTTTAAAATAAAACCAATTAAAACTTTAAAATAATTTCACAAGTTCAAAATATTTAATATAACCGACGTACGTGTTTTTTTTCTTTTTTTTAAGTTGTTATTTTGCCCCTTTCTGGGGCCGGCTAAGACCTTTAGGCCATGCTGCCACGTCTTCCGTATTAACTATTTCATAAACAGTTATTAGTCACACGTCTTCCGTATTAATTATTATTTTACAGTCATTAGTTACTATTTACAAAGTCACGTCAGGGTCTTGAGTAAAGCGGTGGTCACTTTACACAAGCTTACTTTGGGAGATTTGGCGGCAGCGAGGAAATTCACGATACACTCATTTTTTCATGATTATTTCATTTGTGCACTTTTACTGAACAAAATTATACTAATTTCCACCTAAATTGACTAATTTTACCCATAATTTACACTAAATTCAATAATTGTGAAAAAATTACGACCATCTTCATTGTTGTTGTTTTTTAATTTTATCCCGCCGGGGAAAGGCGAAGGATCTGAGTCCATACAGCCACGTCTACCGTATAATAAATCTTTTTCCTGTTATATACATATTTTCAATTCATGTCTTCCGTATTCATTCTTTATTTCAGTCATTAGTTAAAATTTATAAAGTCATGTCTGGGTCTTGAGTAAAGCGGTGGTTTAGTTACACAAGCTCTTCTATGAGATTTGGCGGCAGCGAGGAAATTCACGATACACTGACTTCTCCAAGATTATTTCATTTGTGCACTTTCACTGAACAAAATTGAACTAATTTCCACCTAAATTAACCAATTTTACTCACATTTTACACTAAATTCAATAATTGTAAAAAATTACGACCATCTTTATTCACGATGACACCAAAACTCTCACACCATCTTCATTGACAATGGCGCCAAAACTCTCCTTTTTTTTGAGAAGTTAATATTTTTCACTTTTCTAGGGCCGGTTTAAGCCCACTAGGCCATGCCACCATTCCTTTCATCATTTTTTTTGGACGACCATTATGTTGCCAACCTCTTGGTTTTTACAACTTCACCGTGCCGCAGAGTGCTCAGCCCGAGACATCATTATTTAGATGGATTGGACTTTTCTCTACGTCAGCAACAAGGGCTGTATCCCGGGAGAGGGGAATAGTGACAGCTCGTCGCTCGGTGCTGTTTGTGTTGTTTAGATTGGGGAAACCATGCATTGCATTTGTGCAAACACCGATACAACTAAATCAATGTGGTTTGTCCATAAAAATGTAATGAGGTATTAACCCATTTTATATTATAACCGCAAAAGCGTGAAGTGCCTATACATATAACATTAATAAATTTCTATATATGTTTGGAAAAGCAATTTCATCATCTTTTAATCTCGTATAAAAGTTATTCCTTTTGATTGATCACATAGTATTTTATGTGGCTGGCCTCACTTCCCTTGATGGACAGATAATCGAAATATAGCCTGCCCATGATAAGTTTTATTAAGAGTGCTCAGATTTACGCCTCCAATTTTTCAAGCAATTTTGCTTGTTTAAAATGTTTTCCTTTCCAAGTATTTTTACAATATTTTTGTAATATAAATTGGCTAAATTTTTTAATGGTCATACCCATGAAACTTTGTCGTAAGGTATACCGCTGTGAATCAGGGTGCCATATTAAGTAACTAGCTGACCCTGACCCAGTCCTAGCTATGTATATTGATTATTATTTCCTCATGAAACTTCTCCTGACAATAACTAAAAAAAGAATTGGATTTTTTTTATCCGTTAAGACGTGTTGCGATAAACAATGTATGTAAATGGGGATTTTTTATATAAAAAAAATATCAGAAAAATTCTTCTGTCGGCAGTGATAAGGCTGCGCGATGCTCGGGCTCGCACAACGGTACCTGACTCTCTCTTTTACTCTAAGGAAATTTGTACCTGATAAGGACTTTTCGCTCCCACACTTTGTTCATCTTGTACATTCTAAGTCTATGGTTTTTACTATAACTATACGCTACTATTACAAGCAATAATCGCCATAACACAATCGTATCAAAATGTTTACAGGAAAGAACTAAAATCTCGCATACGATTATGTCATACGAGATCATTACCTATGTTTGTTTACACGGCGAAAGTATAGTAATCAGATTGTTCCTTACGAGAATCTCGACTTGTATAAACACGATCTCGTGTGACAGATTTTCAAGTTGATACAAGTATCGTACAAATCAGTTTGAATCGTTTCTAGTGCGAGATTTGTCATTCGAGTTTGGTGATTACTAGTATTTGGTTCATTGAACTGTATAGAATTTCCGAGTGTTTGTGGAACACGGAGAATGAATATTAAAAAAACCGTGATGCAAGAAATGCAGCCTTGAATGGTTTTGTTAAAGAATTGGGTATTGAGGAATTTGGCCCTAAGGAAATTACCGTAAAAATTAAAAATATGCGAAGTCAATATTTGCAAGAACGAAAAAAAAAAGATCTTCTAAAGAGTTCTAAAGAGTTGGCAGTAGAGAAATGGATCGATAGTATGATGCTTCACTTTTGTCCCCAGATTTAAATATTGGGATAACATTTTTAGAATATTTGGAAATATGGGCATATTCAAATCAAAACATAGATTAGATATTAAAGTTATAGGGCAAGCAAGACTAGATTTCAGTTTTTTAATCATACTGGAAGAGATGCCGTCCCATCTGCAAGATGAAGTTAACTTTAGTGAGCCAATAGCACCTAATACTTCTTCTTAATTTGTCGGTAATAAAACAAAATAATTTAATTGTTTCGATCCTATCGAATTTGCACTATTTAAATCAGTTTTGTTTGTACTGCTTTTGTTTAAAATTTCTGTTGCCAAATCTTTCCCTATGTTAGTAAAATATGTATTTATATAGTTTACTGAAGATAAGTTGTTATATTTAATGTTAAGAAGATCTTGTGTTTTTATATCAGTTTTGTCCATATGGCAAATTTCTTATATTATTTTCCACCTCTCTTTTAAGTTATTTTTATTTTGATCAAGTTTATTTCTAAAGTGTGCATTTTGCATATTTTTTAGAATTTTATTACAAGTCTGTCTGTATCTCGTATAACTGATTTTAAGAATCACATTTTCTGGATCCAAACGAAGTTTGAAAAATATAAATTGACAAATTTGAAAGACACAACTCCGATGCCGAGAAAATGGTTTCCATAACTGATAACAACACACAGTGGTGGAATTCAAGGACGCAAGATGACTTTCCAAATGATTCACCGAGTGCACAATAATTAATTATTTCCAAATCTCTATATTAAGTTGATTTGTTATTAGCTAATTGTCATTTATTTGTTTTGTAATCTACCTTATTTAAGCAAGACTGATTGAATAAATACTTAGATAACTTTTGATAGTTAAGTGATTTTGAAATTAATGGTTTTTATTCATACCTTAATGAAATCCTCCAATGCTGTGTAAATAGCTTGCAAACTTCTACCAAAAAGTAACTTATGGTACACCTAGGTAGGTACTCTAAATATTTCTGATAATGTTTGAAATGAATCTCCTGTAGCCAAATATTTTAAAGTTATCTACAATTTTGTACGAGCGGGTACAGCTTGACGCATATTTGTATCATTTTTTTGTATAGATAGTCCAATTTCTTGAAGTAAATATATGAATTGAGTTTTCGTAACCCGAAACATATTTTTAAATGTTTCTTCATCTTCCAATTGTAATTTAAGGCATAACGTGTTAGATGCTCCCAAATCATTTCTTCTCACTATAAATTGTTTAACCCGATGGTTTAACCCAACAAATTTTCTTCTTTTTCCGTTTAACTAATTCTTGCCTTAGAAGAGCAGATATAATTAAAACACCCTAGCGCACTGCACTCATGGTAGCAACTGGCATAAAATCTCGAAATACTATTATTGCTTTAAAATTCTGTTTACACGGACATAACAATATTCCATTGCGAAGCAATTGTCGCCCAAAGCAACGAGCGAGGAGAGCAAATGTTTAAACGAAAAAAAATGATTTATATTCCTTCGATAATCGTATCTTCGAGGCGAGAAATTCTCCTCGTCTAAATCTCCTCTTACATTGGTCAATATTATCATGATCCTAATATCGCGATATTGCAAGTATTGAAATGGGCTATTACATTTGTCAATAATATCATTAGTATACAGTTGAATTTACTACTAATAATACTAGAGTGAAGTTGTTTTTCACATTTGATTAAAATTAAGTTAATCCGGATTTTACATGGAAAATAGTAGAAAAGCAGCTATATCAACAATATTCGCATTAATGTTGAAAACCAAAGAGAAGAGAAAGTGCCGGGCTTTTTTGCAAAAGAGACCATCTGCTTTTCTGCCAGACAGACCCAACATTACCGTTTTTGGTGTCTCTAGGCAGTATGAATTTCTTACCATCAGGAAATCCGTCTGCTTATTTAACTTCCGTTATCATATAAAAACCACACTTAAATACAATACAAGAAATGATCTTGGGCGTCGATGTGGACGATTTCAGCATTTTTTTAAAATATTAATATTTAGGGTTCCAAAAAGCTGAAATGCGAAACCTTGTAAGAGAATAAATTCCTTTAGGTCATTATTCCCATCGCTAACATTACTGTCAACGACGACGGAGCGTATGCGTATTTCGTCATCGTCACAACTCACACGTTATTCCGTCATGGCTGCAAGTGATTACTGACATAAAATATCTCGATGCGCTTGCATTTCAATATTATTGAAGCCACACCCCCTGAATATCGTGGATTTCAAGATTTACTGAAATCTCGTGATAATATCACGAACCGCGATACAGAATATAACACAGTTAATATTATCACAGTGTCGTGATATAATTGATAACTAGGTACCTTATGACTAGAGATTAGGCTCGTCGGCGAGAACAGTCGAAAGGGAAGGCGCGCTTTTCGTGGGTTCCATACAATCTCTATAATAAAAATCTTTAGCTTAAAGTAAAAATACATAATACGTAAATTAGTGTGTAAATATTACTTATAATAGAGACGTGTAAATGTGATTCTGTAAAATATAATCTATATATATATATATATATAGTGTAAGTCAGTATGAAATAATTGGAGATTTTAGTGTTTTATTACGACAAAAGAGACAGATGCCTAAATAAGAAAGAAGATTGAAGACGTAACTAGTAAAATAAATAAAATATTTAAATTTAAGTTTATATTATGTAAAACTAGTTTAAGAGATAGAGGAACAACAAAAGATTAATAAAAATAATTCACACATAGTCGTGGAAATTTTGGCGCCATTGTGAGAGTTGATTTTGGCATTCAGCATTTTAATTTTATAATTTGTGTGTACTGTATACTGTTGTTCAAGGACATGACAATATATAATAATGAATGAAGTTAACGGAGAAACCCAACATGAAAACTTCAAGGAATTAAAAAAGGAAAAGTTTAGAAAATCAAGGACTTGAATAACCTTAAAACTTAGTAAAGGAAATGGCTAATAATAAAGCGGAAAAACAAGATAATAAGAAACTGAAGAAGTTAATTTAGAAAAAATAACAAGAAAAATAATTGAATAACACGACAGAGATGGCACCATGACCAAAATGTCTTAGCCGGAGTCCCAGAAATTGACATTTTGACAAAAAAAAGAGAGGGTTGGCGGGAACGGTCGGAGGGGGAAGGCGCGCTTTTCGAGCAGTGTTGCCAGAAGGTTACTTTTGTAACCTTTTAGGTGATATTTGAACTGTATTGGTTACTTTTAGGTTACACCAATGAAAAGGTTCCTTTTAGGTGATTTTTCGGAATTTGAAGAATTAATTTTTAATTTCTTACATAAAAGCGACGTAAAACGGAAGGCTCCTTTTTGAATTTTTCGTGTTGGCAAGCTTCGTCAGCAGTACTAGTAGTAGTAGAGCTCTAATAAAACCACAGCCGTCTTTATTGGAACAACACGTTGTTTACTTTTTCACACTTACACCACTCTTATCTCGCTCGATCAGTCGGATCGGATCGAATTCATTCGTGTTCGTTTGCCGTCGTGTAGGCAGTGATGAGTAGTTTCCGCCCGCCACTTTGTTGTCTTATCCCTCAAAGTTTTGTGTTTGTATTTTGTGTTTTGAGGAAGATTGGGAAGTGTTCGCACAACTTATAGTGTATGTCTGTGTGTTTCACTTTGTACTTTTTTATGTTATGGCTACGGACTAATAATCAACGTTTAATTCAAATCTCACCACGAAGTACTACTCAGTCAAATTAACTAAGCTCGGCAGGAAGGACCTCGCATGCTAGCGATGCGTCAAGATAAATTGACTATGTTGTACCTGCCTACATACTACTTGGTCACATTAATTGGACGCTTCCCTGAAGGGCTTCCCATAGGTACTAGTTATGCGTCAATTTAAAATGACCGTGTTATACCAT
>NJDD01001131.1:430632-449180 GCA_002245505.1 Calephelis nemesis | reverse complement strand
ACAAGATACACGATTTTTAAATTAGGACACGGGTAAGTAGGTATAAGAGTAAGTATCTACAATGTTATACAATTTAAATGGAAGTAAGTACTAGGTATACTTATCAATTATCAAAGCACAACTTTAGCTTTTCAAATAACGCATTTTTACTAAACATTTTAAGGTAGGTAGCTAAAGTTTGTACAAGTTTTATTTGTTGGTAAACTATTCCATGCTTTTGCGACTTCCACTAAAAAAAGCGCCCATGGAACTGCAAACTGTGTGTGCAAAGAAAGATTTTTTTAAGTATTTTATTATTTTAGATTAAATTGAACCAATTTGTGTACATGGCCCTATCAAAGTATCACTTCTATGTTGCATTTCAATTACCTATATTAAATGTCCTCATATAAAAAACAACTTTATGGCATAGGTACGTCATATTACGGCTGTCTCTCAATAACAATTCGTATTATTATAATGATATTGTTTTAAGAGCTTATGGTAATCCCTCCCCCCCTATTCAAAATTTGCAGTAGGATAAGTAGTTTCATAGCTTGTCCCAAACATAGGTAAGTAGCTACAAATTATTTTCTTTTTTTGAATAGCCACTGCCACGAAATGGAGAAGTTTTGTCTGATCAAACTTACTGTCTTAAAATAATCTTAAAATAAGAATCATGTAAAAAGAACATACATACCCCTGATTCATGGACAACTCTAAAAGTTTGCACTTTTGGCAAATTAATTCAAAAATTTTAAATTATAATGTTATATTTCTATTAAATAAAGAAATTAAGTAATTGATTTTAATGTAATTTGACAAACAATTTTATTATTTTTTATTTGAAAGAGGGTATTTTGGAATTGGTCGTTGTCACGAAATCTGGTAGTGATGATAGAATGCCAGCGAGATCGAGGTAATTATCAAAATTGAAGTTCGGTTTTTTGTAGTTTTATTGCGCTTAAAAAATATAAAATTGCAAAGGTGAAGGCAGAGGCACAACCAGGGCACCCACGATTAGCCGAGACACTACGATAGGTGGCAAGTCTATTGTCAACTGGGCACATTTTCTAATTTTTCTGTTGCCGGACCCGAGGATCGAACACGGGACCTCAAGAATGTAAGTTATATAGCTATATTAGATAATAGCTCCAAATTATACCGGTACCTACTCATTAAAATTCTTTGTAGACATTTTCAACTAATTAAATACAAACGTAATCTATACCTACTTCTCAGAGGCCAGTGTCAAGCTAAATTATAAATAATTAGGTACGCGTAGCAAAACTGTAAAAAAGACTTGAACTATTTAACCACGTCGCGATTTGATTTTTTTTCTAAGGGCCATTTGCACGTTCCTGGGTTAAGTGTTTAACACTGAGTTAGCTTCTAACTGGGGTTAAATCACCTCATATTTGACAGTTTAACTCGATATGAAATATAACCCGGGAATGTGCAAATAGTCCTTATGGTAGCAAATGATTCACACAAAATAGTCACACAAAAATTTTATTAACATCCTACTAATAAGTAGATTTTAAGTTAAATTTAAAATTTTCTGAGAATTTACACATACATACTGACTGTTAATGAAATGTCAAAATTAATATGGGACCAGCTCTTTTTCTGATACTTACTTTCTGAAGCAAGTCTAGCACCCTGACTCAACATCTCGCTTTAAAATATCTTACTTACCTACCCTACGTTTCTTTCACACTATTCCCTGCACACTTTTCTAAACCTTCCTACCTACTTACCTTCCTGATTCCTTCACTGCTATATATATATGTTCATATATATATCTTCATTCAAAAATATGTAGGATGATCTGTACGTTAATATATTTCTCTACATTCCGAATCCCAAGTTATTTTATCACTTTATACCTACCTACTGAGTGTTAGTAGTGTGGTGTACACGTCCATATCCCCGGAGAAGTAGGCAGAGGCTCAACCAAGGCACCCACGACTAGCCGAAGACACTAAGCCACACAATGTGATAGGTGGCAAGCCTATCGCCAACCGGGCATACATCCAATCCCCGGCAACGTCTTTTTTTTAAATTAGGCAATTGGGAAAACCGAATTTTCCTTTTGTTGCCCGACCCGGGATTTGAACCTTGGATCTCATGCAGTCAAGTCCAACTACTGAACCGCTAGACCACAGAGGCACTGAGTGTTGATACGTCTGTAATTTCTAAACTATAAAACTTATGACTTGGAAAAAAATATGAGAGGGTCTATAAAGTACTTAGGTAGGTACATACTACAGAACGAAAAAGTATTAACAATATCGGACTAGGTATGCGTTGACGAATTATAGCCCAATTTACATTTTGACTTTTACTTCTCTCCCACAGGAATCCTTTCAGTGAATGGAATTGGAAGTGTTCAAAACTTCCTTGGACTAGGTATAAAGCCAAATTTCTTTTTTTTGACTGACTAATTCGTTGCTAACCTCGCTGTTTTTACAACTTCACCGATTTTACAACTTCACTGTTACCTACAACGTCAGCAAAAAGGGCTCTCTCCCGGGAGACCGTACCTCGACTTGGTGCTGCGTTCTGTAGGGTTACTCTTGAATCTCGATTAATCCAATATTGGAAATTAGAATCGGATCAGTTACTTTAGGTACTCTTGAACACAATACTAGCGAATTATAAAAGTTTAATTAATAATAAACAATAGATGATGTTTTGTCCGATTAATTGAATTTTGTTGTAACTAAATGTTAATCATCTGTTATTACTGTGTTCCAACTTGACTGACAAATCCGATTCAAATTTCCAATTTGCATGAAATCTATATTCAAGAGTAACCCTACTGGTTACTGGGTGGACTTGATGGAGGAATAGTGGCGGCTCGCCGCTCGGCGTTAGGCGCCGGGCGCAAAAGAGGTCTTCGTCGCCGAGACCGGCGGCGACGGTGTAGTGTGATGTTTTGTGCATTTGTGTTCAGGTTTGGAAGAGGGAGTATAGCGTTTGCCGCGGTTATTGGGCCCACAAATAAATAAATTTTCTTTCTTTCTTTCTTATGATTGGGGGGCGCGTTCGAGCCCGGTGTGTAGTCACACGACAAAATTTCGTTGCAATCAGTTCAGTAGCTTCGCGTGAATTACGGTCAGGATACAGACAGATAGACAAAATATCTGAAATTTGTTTTCTTGCCCGTTTTTAGTCACCTACACTATTTTTTTATCTTCAATGTACATAATTCAGTACAGTAGGTACATACAGATAAATCTGCATAAGTATAGATAAGTGTGTTTATGTACTATTTGTCGAAACGCAAAATAATGACGAGTGCTGATTTTACGGCGACTTTGATAGGATTTTTTTGAATCTTACAAACCTTAGCAGTACTACTTCAACACAAGGGTAAATCTACCTTATAAAAAGTAATCTACTTATATTGTTCTAGTTGCCTGAGGGATGTAAACGATCCCCTACATGAACCACCATGTAGATCTTCTACCACTTAATAAGTAGTAGAAGATCTACGGAAAAGAAAAAATATTTATTTACGGAATATGAGTGTTACAAAGATGTTACAAAATTATTTAGGCGTTCCAACATATTCTACCAACTTGTGTTGTGCAAATATTTTAATAGGTTCTTATTAATCAAATTACATTTACTTAGATAGGTAAATATTTACTTAGATAGGTACTTTTACACACTGTTTTTTGGATTGATTACATGATTATTTATTAATACAAACAATTTTAGAATGTAAATTAAATTATCCCTATCTACCGTAAACTTACTGATTCCAAATTTAGCGAGGCAGGAGAAGAAACGCCGAAAGAAACTCCCCGGCAACCAATCATATTAGTAATACTTTATTATCTTTGACACTATAATAAGTTTTCTCTAAAAGTAAGTCGAAAACCTTCTTTCGAAATCTTGATTTAAGATTACTCACGAGCTGCCATTACTCCGCCGTCACATGCACAAAGGCGGAGGGGATTCCAGCAGTTGCCATCCATCAGCGAGTTCCAGGCGTCGCGCTTCGAGACATGACCCCTGTGTTATCAAATAAGATAGTGCTAATACGAGTGGCTAGCGTACACGCCTACCTACATCGACCAAACGCGAGGCTCGGGTTCGATTCCCGACGGGCACAGACATTTGTGTGATGAACATTTAGATGTCTGCATTTCCGGTTCTGGGTGTTTATTAAATTTATTCTGATATATATTTAAGTATTTCTATGTATTGGTATTGTTGACTAACACCCATAACACAAGCATATAATTTGCTTACTTTGGGGTTAGATTTAATTTGTGTAACATGTCAAATATCAATTTGCGCGGGCGCCTTGGGGTAGCTAGTAAGTCATAACTCAAAAAGAAACTGGAACAAGGAAGCAAAGTATCTTGACGCCCGTATCTCCGAATAGGAACAGCTGAACAAACAGGACACCCCCGATTAACGGAAGATTACCTACTTAGTCCCACAATGTGATAGGTCGCAAACCTATCGCCAACCGGGTTTTTACACCAAAGCGTATGTATAAATTGTATGTATAAAGACTAACTAATAAAGTAAGCGGGCAGACTATCATCATTTGTTGTCTCATTGTCATCCTAGGTCCAACAAAACCACAACCCAATCCCAAGCGAATTCATAATTAAAAAGAAATATTTTAATAACCTTGACAAAATTAACATGTACTGTATTCAGAACCATCTAGATCACGTCAGGTTTTCGAAAAAAAAAAATCACATCGAAATCGATCCATCCGATCAAAAGTTATGATACACAAAACACGGGGCTTAAAACACAATTTGTAAAACGACACACACAATAGGTATGTTAGATAACGGCAGGGCAAGGCGTGGATGTTGGAGATGAAGGGTAGGTATTCATTACAGAAAACATTTTGTTTTATGATATTGGAAGGCAAACAAGCATACGGATTTCCTGATAGCAAGAAATTACGCCGCCTAGAAACACCAAAGGTGGTAATGATGCGTTGACAACCTGAGGCCGGGATGTTAGACCTCTAGCAAAAGTAAGTTTACCGGCTACCCTCCGAACCGGAACACGTCAACGGCAAGCACTGACGTTATGGCAACAGGAATAGGCAAGACGGTGGTATCAATCCGGGCGAGTTGCTGCGACATTCTACCACCTAGTAGGATGTCACGGTGTTAATGACGGTTAGTCTATGCTAACCTTTTACGAGCTGCTTGCCAGGAAGGCAGATGGTCTATTCTACAAAGGAGTCCGGGCTAACATGGGAGACCAGACATATGCAAGAAAAGGGCAACGCTTGTATTTGAGTGGGTACCTATATAATTAATACTCCACCATAATGTAGAATAAGTTCCATAAAATTTGTCAATCTAACCATTGCCGTGATTTATCTTAATAAAAAGAAAGTACATACATACATATCTTCACGCCAAGTCCCTTACGGGGTAGGCAGAGACTATCGAGTGCACGACCTCACGATCCTGACAAGAAAGTCTTACTTCAAAAAGAGGTGGTACCAATCCTTTAAATAAAAAGTCAACCAGTGGTACAGGGTCAGCTCTGAAATAAACTCTGCAGAATCTAAATGCAAAGTTCCATGACAATCGATGCCGCTTAGCAAGATTATTAGGGAAAATAGCATTTAAAGTAAAGTTTATTCCATTGTAAAATATTTTTTACGCCTGGTAGATAGGTACTACTTACCTACTTATGTGCAGTAACTTCTCGGGTAAGAATCCAGGGCCTTATCACCTATTCTTGCCGTACTGAGTGTTTGGCACTGTCGTGACTCTTGTTCCGGCAAGAAGGGTGAGTAGCTAGACTTGCACTTTGGGTACAACACGATAGCAACGCACCTGTAACATCTATGATGTTTATCGTCACGTTCTTTTACTTTCAGGAGAACCGTGTGCTAGTTTGTTAGCTTAATAAAAAATAATCAGAACCATGTCGCTGTTCACTGTGTCATCTCATACAAAAAAATAACAGATACGTACCTACCCAAGTAGACTTTTTAAACAGGTGGGTATTTAGGAGACTACAAAAAATCAAATTGATTTTAAAATCTTTTATTTATAATAAACAACGTGCAAATGAACTTACGATTTGCCACACTTGTTAATATTAATATCTTACATTATTTTTTAACTAATACGTAAAATTTATCGAAGTTTTTAGTTAAATAAAAATAACGACCACTAAACTTATAATGACTAAAAATGCTAACATATAAAAATATTAGTGGCACTGAGGACTTTTTAGCCAAATAAGCATACAAAAAATATTGTGCTAGTACCAAAGAGGTCTGATATTATGCCAATTAAAACATGATTTAGGATAACTTATTATGTTAAATATAAAAAATGGACGCAATACTGTTAAAGCAATACATGGTTAAACTGATGTTCAAAAATACTGTCCTAATACTACACATGAATGTAGATCCTCGATTAATAAAATCGAGCGTTATATTTATACTATAAGGTACCTATTCATGGAATGGATGGAGGCAAGTTATTTACTGCATCTATAGACGCAAAAAAACGGCGATAACTTTTAACGACCGGTTGAAGTTTAAAACGCTCATCAGTCAATATTTTTAAACTCAGATAACAAAAAGCTAATAAATAAAGCTGCCACTATAAAAAGCTTAATAGTGTATAGGTACATTTTTCTAACAACGCAAAAATAAACTATTCGAAAGATTTCAACATGCTTAGATCTATATAATAAATTAGCCACTAGTACTCAAAGAGCACCTAGAATGAATACTACATTGTGACTACGATCGTAAACAAGCTTCTATATAATACAATAAAACTTCTAAAGTTCGTGTAGATTTTTCTAAATTGTATAAAAGCTACACGTAAGTAAAAGTAGGATTTCATCAAAGGCAACTTTTGGATATGGCTTAAAGGCACAAAATATTACATAATAAAACTTCTAACGTTTCACTATATTAAAACGTTAATATATTCTAGTGAATACACCCATAATATGGTTTATCTGAGCACCACACTCTATTAAAAACTAACCTAGATTTTATATTCTTTCGTTTCTTATAAATAATTAATACATCTAAATATTATTCCGTTAAATATTTGAACAGTAAAAACCTTATTTTATATTATTGCCATTTTCGATAGTAGCTAAGGCTACGTAAATTTAAAGTGATTATTGACAAGATTTCTATTTATCGGAAATGTACTCGATCAATTGTGATTCAACAGATATTGTTTACCGCATGCTTACTTATCTACGTTAATATCTTATTTACAAATCGAAACAGATCGAGAAAAGAACCAAGGCCATACATTATCACATAGTTCGGATTTCGTCGGCAAAAGCCTTTACGTTAAAAGAGTATATATAAATAACAATTCCATTGGAATAAATACATGCAATTATAACTGTAATATTTGTTCGACTGTACACGCAAGTCTCCGCTCAAATGAGCATACGGCGTAGGCGGTAATACATTCGCTAATGCATGTCCTCACTGCGTTAATGACTTCAATCTTTAACAAATACACATACCGCAAACGGACGCGCGGTAAACTAGCCTATATTCTAGTATGGTTCCAAATAGTTATAAAAACATTATTACAACTTATAATCTAAGTAAAAAGTGTAATTGATCACATATTAAAAGGAGCTTTATAGGGAAATGGCACTCAGGAAACTAAAGAGTTACCCTGAGCATCATCAAGACTGATTGTTTATACCTACTCGTTTACTTGATGGTGTGGCATCAAGTATCCTTTCATTAAGCTTATCCTCCTCTCTGAAGTGAATTCTTGTAATGACAATATCCCCCGTGCTCAAAGTTTGTGAGCCAACTTCTGGTTTCTTAGTTTCATTGAGATCATTGTGTTTTACATCGTCAAAATTAGAATTATGGCATTTGCAGCAGCAATTCTTTCTATCCATATCCCCTATGTTTAAAATTTGACTCAAATTCGACCAGTCCTTGTTTTTTAATAAGGGCAGTGTCTGCTCCATTGTTTGTGAGAATTTGTCTTCCAGCTCGCCACTTAATGGGGCTACAGCGGAGAGAATAGCTTCCAATCGATTAATCTTTTCCACCTTATCCATATTAGCATCTGATAATATTTCATCCATCATTTGCATAGATTCTGTGAGACTGGGGGGTTGAGTCGAATGAGGTGAGGAAATTGGATCAGAGGCATTTGATTCTAAACTTGCCATTTCATTATCTCTGTCATCGTCATCAGAGTCACTGTCTTTTTCTTGTCCGATAGCCTCCAATTTCTCTAATTTTTTAGATATTTTATGACATCCTTTCAGCTTTTCTTTTTCTTCTTCAGTAAGCTCCAAATACCTTAAAAGTCGGATCTCCCTGTTACTTAAGACAATATTTTTTGTAGTTTCAGCTAGCTTGAGTTTCAGTTCCCCAACTTCAGTATTGATTTTTCTTTGACGCTTTCTTAATTTTACTTCTGTAGGTTGAATATGCATGAAAACTTGTTCATTAGATAGTTCCTCAAAAAGTTGTTGGTTGTCTGGTTTGATGTTACTAGACATATAAGCATATATTGCAGGATTTACTAAGGAGAGGACATCAGAAGCAGCATAAATGATCATATCCTTGGTTAATGGTCTTCTAGCCCAATATCGTTGGTCTCTTCTGTACACATTTTTCAGTTGTTCTTTCATAGGGTTCATTGGAGCATTATAAAGTTCACAAAGAGCGTTAAGACTCAGATTTTTAACTTTATAAACTGGGACACCTTGTTGTTGTAATTGTAGAACAGCATGTGCAGCTTGTGTATCAAACACATTTCTTAATGTTATCTCAAACTGATTGTATAAATTAACCGAGTCATTTCTACAGTCGTGTATAATTTTTATTACACTTTCACTCTCTAAAAGATCTTTTATTTTACCCTCTACAACCATACCTGGGCATGCTAGGATATCAAGAATAAATACTTCACCATTCATTGTTGCAATTTGGCAAAGGGTTAATATCCCTTTCAGTCCCAGGTTTATGCCTTCACAATCAAATGACACAATATTTTTTGAAGTGCGTTTACAATTGATTATACTATCCATCAACGAAGAACACTCTCTAATATTAGCAATGACAGTAGCACTCTGCAATACTTTTTGTCTCCAAGCGTCTCCAGCCATATTATTTCTATTATTGGTTACACCATTGACTTCTTCTGAACGAGCATTAAGATGATTGTTAACCCTGTCTCTTACCATATTTTCAGCTAAATTCTTTATAACAATTGAATTAATTCTCTGTTTCAGAGTTTGATTTGCTATATTTGCTTGAGGACCACGGGGAGATTCTACTGGACTGAGTATTCTGTTTGCAGGGCTTTTTGTGCCATCTGACGGGGTTGGACTCACAATTATAGGCGGCGCAGGGGACACAGGTTTCTCTTCAATAATTTGCTTTGGTGGATCAGTCTTTACTTTAGATTTTGCATTTAAATACATGACGGGTATTTTTGGTTTGCTAATAAGAGTCACAAGATTTGCTTGCACATGAAAACTATCAGAAAACAGTTTTAAGAATGCACTTAAATCTGCAGGTGTTTTAAACATCTGATACCAATATTCTTGGGGAAATCTGGATACAATCAGGTGGAACAGTTGATCGACCATTACTGGCCCTTTGGCTTCTATGCACTGAGCAACATAATCCAATAGCTGCTGTGCAGTATCTGTGTTTATATTAGCTACGGGTAAATTGTGAAAATGTTCTGAGTTGCCGTGTGAGTTTTCACGCCTATGATTATCACTGACTAGAACTACGTTATCTTCGATGATTTGGAAGGTATCTGGGTGCTTCATCAAGAACTCCTTGAACTCCTTTATTCGTTGACCGGAGATGTGGCGCACTTGGGGCGAAGCCTGACTGCGGTGACCAAGAAGACTTTTGATAGGCACTTCAGTTCCCTCACCGTATTGGATCATCTTGCTGGCGAAATATTCTTTCGCCTCTTCGATGTAGTCGTTGTTTGAGGAGGCGCCAGCGCCGTTCGGGCACCTTTGAAACGTGTTGATATCAACATAGTCCCCGTCTATGCTGAACAACGCCGGATACTGAGCCAGGAACTTCTTCAGGCCCGACTGTGACCCGCCAGCGATCTGACGCATCTCCTTGGTGAAACCCTTGGCACCAAACTGACAGGAAAGATCGTGCAACGTTCTCGGCTCGCCTTTATCGAGCAGGCGCTCCACGAAAAACAACAGAGTGAGATTTCTAGCGAGCTCATATTCCATTGATTCCATTTCCAGCAGTTGGTGCCAAAGAAAATTCTTACACTAAATTTTTCTACGTAAATGTGTCACCCACAACACCATGAAATCTACAATTTTTTAATGAACCAAAAAGTTTCTAGAGTTAAGTGACGTGCAAGCAAGTGTTACCAAAAATACTTTTTACAGTAATAAAATTTACAGTAATAAAGTAAGGCTGGGTGTCCACTACTACACCTAACTGTTCATCACCCAATAATCAATTTATAAATACTCAATTTTTCACAATTAAAACTACATATCTTTTCAGGAACAGAAAAAATTTGAACATATTTTTAAATGTTCTAACATGTAATTAAAGACATTTTTTTGATTACTGGTAACCAGTAACTGGTTTGCAATCAAATCGATTATGGACGTAAGACGTACGAAGTAACGAATTATGACGAACATTGTTAATACGTACTTGCTAAAGCTTTAGGCGCCAGGTATGAAAATGTTTTTTTAATGGTATTGGAAGGCAAACAAGCAGACGGATTTCCTGATGATAAGAAATTCACGCCACCTAGAAACATCAAAGGTGATCATGGTGCGTTGCCAACCTGAGGCTGGGATGTTAGGCCTCGAGCAAAAGTAAATTTACCGGCTACCTTATCCTCCGAACCGGAATACGTCATGACGTTATGGCGGCAGGCATAGGTAAAGTGGTGGTACCAATCCGGATGAGTCAGTGCGAAGCTCTACCACCCAGTCAGATGGCACGGTGTTAGTGACGGTAAGCCTTTGCTCGCCTTTTACGAGCTACCTGGCAGGAAGGCAGATGACCTATTTTGCAAAGAAGCCCGTCAAAAACGAGATTCGTTACCGCCAAATCTCACTTATTGAACTCGTGTTATGAGGTCGCCGCTTTATTCAAGACATTCTTTAACTACTTGTTATAGGAAACTGAATAAGTAAATTGGAAATCAAAGAAAAAGAGCTAAGTAACACGTGACATTATGGCTCAATGGTCTTAGTCTGTTAAAGAAAGGGACAAAATTACATAGATCTCAGATAAAGTCTGAGAGAAAGATGTATACAAAATAATTAAAACTAAAATAAAAAAAGAATAGGTACCAAGGTAAGTACCTACTTATGTACCAAAGGTGTGGTAAAAATTCTTCTTATCTGTCAAATGTCAATTGTCATTTGTCAATTTTTTCCTGTCAGTTGTCAGCTGCTAAGTGATGGTTAATTTATTAATTTGTGGGAGTAAACTTAAATAAAAGCTGATTAAAATACTTGAAATACGGCTTTATTTTATGTAAAATAAAAATATCATTACCAAAGATGGTGAGATTTAGTTTTATATTAGTCAGTGTTTTAATGTTAAAGAAAAAATTAAATATTTAGGCTTCGAACTTAAATATCCGCTTAAAATAAAGCATAATTCTAATTTGTACTTAATTTTTTTTTCTAATTAAGCACAGTTTGTAATCAAATATTAAAACACTTGTTATTTATAATCTAAACAATAAATTTGTGTAATTTTAAAAATATTTGCACATGACAATGTATTAGAAAATGTTGTTATTAACAAACATCTTTTGTAACAGCTTTTAACACACAAATTCAGCAAAATAAATAAAATTAATTTCATTTCATCAATTATTTTAAATGATTGAACAGCATCGAAATATTTCATTTAATTTTCATCAATTAATTTTAGCTAAATCTTAAGGCACTTGTAAAGGCTTTGCCTGCTAAAACTAAAATGCAATGCAGCAGACCACAAAACTGAAAATTCTCAATCAGCAATACTTAAATATTTATTACACATGTTCTCAATCAATCAAATATTAATGCAGACAACAACCAATATTTCTTACAGTAACAGTAAACTATTTTCTCGTAAATATCCTCCAAGAAGTAGGCAGGGATACAACCCACAACTAGCCAAAGACCTTAGTGTCTGTCTCACAATGTAAAAGGTGGCAAGCTTATCGTCAACCAGGCACAAATATTTCTTATTTACCTAATATTTTTTTTAATTATAAAGATTTCAATTGTTTATGGAATATGAAAGCAGAGCGTTTATATCACAAACTGGCAAATGAGCTAGCAGGCCACCTAATGGAAAGTGGTTATTGTTTGCCCATGGATATCTGCAATGTAAGGCTATTTACTGATGTGTTAAGAACTCTAAGAAGGGATTAATACACCTTTTATAAGAACCTGTCATATTTTAAGAGAAAAAACTGATTCTGTTGTTAAGAGACAACCATGGCTTATAACATGTACAACAATAGTTGTTACAAGTGTGTTGTTGGCTTGTGATCAGGCTTTTGTACCTAATATGTAATTTTACGGGTTACTCTACTCCCCAGTCCAAGACACAACAGTGCGAAACTCTATCTTTATTGCAGTGTCAAGTCACTGAAGTGTGTACATAGTTTTACATTTGTAACTTTAATGTGGAGTATTGTCAGATGAACAAAGCTTTTAGTTAATATTATTTAGTCAATTATTTTTACTTTGCATTCTGTACTTGATTAATTGGCTATGTTTTTCTTTGTAAATAAAAAATCTGACGACTTAATAATGTGTAATGGCTCATCTTGAATTTATTTATTTCCCCTAGTTTTTTTTTCTTTAGTTAAAGAGAAGAGAAAAAATCTGTAAAGGGAATTTTGCTGTCTGTAATGCTTATATTTTTTCTTTCCTACATATTTCTTTTTTGTTTGAAATTGGGGCCTGTATGATACTAAGACATTTCCCCTCTGTGGTCTAGCAGTTCAATTACTGGACTTGACTTCCTGAGGTCCCAGGTGCTATCCCTGGGTCAAGAAACGTAAAGGAAATGTGTTTTTCAATTTTTTGCTATAATATATGTCGGGCACACATTGCAATAGGTTAACCATCCATCACATTGTGGGATTGAGTATCTTTGGATTGTAGTGGGTGCCCATTTCCCTTTACAAACCTTGAAAGCATTTTTAGTACTTAAGATCGTTGACAAAATTCCAAAGATAAACCTGAGTAATATTACAAATATCAGAATGTGTTTGTTTAGCATTCACATTAAAAAGGTTAAAGCAATACATTAGCATAGAAACATAACAGATAAAAAATTGGTTAATATTTATTGAAATATTTGATGGATTACTTTAGGGATGTATTGTATGGTAGTAATAACACTTTAAGGCCTTCACACACGGCAGCTATAATGTACATTACATCCCGGGATGTACAGCTTTACATTACATTAGTGTATCACACACACAGCAGGTATTGTAATGTATATTCTCCTTCATTTCATTACCGTATGTTCCGATTGACGGACATTTTAGATGTCGATCTGTTATACAGGCTGTTCTTATTTTTATGTTAGATTACTATGGACTACTATCTAGTAAGTAAATAACTTACTATTAGATTTTCTAGATAGTTCATCAGAACATGATTTGGATTGTGACTTTGATGTACGTATCGCCGCTATGCCAAAAACATAAACATGAAAAATGTAAGGGAACACACAGACTATGGACCAACTCTTTGTACACGTTTGAATTGGAAACAGTACATCCTAAATGAAATGGGTTCTATCCCATTCTCTTTCCTTTTTCCAGGCTCTTTCGCAGAATATTCCATCTGCCTTCCTGCCAGGCAGCTCGTAAAAGTCGAGCATAGGCTTACCGTCGCTAACACCGTGACGTCTGACTAGGTGGTAGAGTTTCACAGCGACTCACCCGGATTGGTACCACCGCCTTACCTATTCCTGCCGCCATAACGTTCCGGTTTGGAGGGTAAGGTAAGCCGATAAACTTACTTTTGCTCGAGGCCCAACATCCCGGCCTCGAGTTGGCAACGCACCATTACCACTTTTGGTGTCTCTAGGCGGCGAGAATTTCTTACCATCAGGAAGTCCGTCTGCTTGTTTGCCTTTCAATATCATAAAAACAAAAAAAAAATAAAAAAAGCTAATGAAACCCATTATGTGGTCTGTCTGTTACAGCAACTTTTTGAACATCCTGTTGGAAAGGAAATATATTGAGATGTATTAAGATGTATTGGGATGTATTAAGATGTATTGAAATATAAATGTATATTTTGGTATCTTTCTGCATCTTAAGATACTAAGATGTAGAAATGTACATTATAGCTGTACTGTGTGGTCTCCTGATGATTTCTATAGAAAGATGTAATGAGCTATCGTGCTGTAATGTATATTTTTACATTATAGCTGCCGTGTGTGAAATGCTTTAGACATAATTGCACATAAATCTTTTATATGTTTATTTCATCTACAAATAAATATATAAAGAAAATTTCCTGTCTAGATTTAGAGATTAGTTCTGTTAAGAGCTAATACTATGACTAATTTTATACTATTACAGCTTGTACTAGTTCTTGGTGATTTGCACATTCCACACCGTTGCAGCAGTCTCCCACCTAAGTTTAAGAAACTGTTACTGCCAGGTCGCATTCAACACATTTTGTGCACAGGCAACCTGTGCACCAAGGAGTCCTATGACTACTTGAAGACTTTAGCTAGTGATGTGCATGTTGTAAGGGGAGATTTTGATGAGGTTAGTTACAAAATTCTTATTGCCATACTACGAAGTGGCTGTGTACAATTTGGCCCAGTTAATTGTTGGCTGTCCTGTAACAATTACACAAATAATATTTCATCTTTACTCTTTTTAATTAATGGTCAATTTTTCTACTTGTTATCAATTTTGATTAAAAGCAAATGTACTCAATTAATATTAGAAAGCAAACAAGCAGACGGATCTCCTGATGGTAAGAAATTCACTCCGTCTAGACTCTGAAGGTGGTAATGATGCGTTGCCAACCTGAAGCTGGGATGTTATGCTCCGAGCAAAAGTAAGTTTACCAGCTATCTTATCCTTTGAATCAGAACTTGTTAACATGTGCTGATGTTATGGTGGCAGGAATAGGTGAGGTGTTTGTATCAATCTAAGCCAGTCGCTCGATGCAGATGTATCAGTGTTAGTGACAGTAATCCTATGCTCGCCCTTTGCGAGCTGCTTGGCAAGAAGGCAGTCGGTTTATTCTTAAAAGGAGTTTGGACCAACTCGGGGGATTCATTTCCTGATAACATGCATAGATAAATAAATATAATACTAAAAAATCGTAATAATAATTAAAAATCTTGTTCAAAGATAAAAAGTTCCATTATAAAACCATTCCCTTAATAACTTAAGATTTGATCATGTTGCCATTTTTATAAAGAAGAGATAGTTGTATAAATAGTGTTTAAATACATTGCATATAAATGAAAATATACGAGTATGTTTTTCGCCAGGTTAGAAGGGCCTGAAAATAGCTACTATAATTTTGAAGTGTGTGTTTTCCAGAACTCAACATATCCAGAGCAAAAAGTAATAACAGTGGGTCAGTTTCGTATTGGACTTGTTCATGGCCATCAAGTAGTGCCGTGGGGTGATGAAGAGTCCCTAGCACTTATACAGAGGCAGTTGGATGTGGATATACTAATTTCTGGCCACACACACAGATTTGAAGCCTATGAACACGAAAACAAGTTTTATATCAATCCTGGATCTGCCACAGGGGCTTATAGTCCATTGCATAGGTAGGATTATATTTTTTCTTACAAAATCAGGAAGTGTCAGTCAGGAAAATTTAAGTTATTGTGAAGGATATATAAAGTATTGACCAGTTTAATGATGAACTACAATATTTTTTTATTAAGTTATTTTCGTACAATGTTATTTTATTGCCGTTATTTTTCTTTTTTTTGGGTTAAGGTGTTTTGGCGGTTTAGGGTTGATTAATTGTAAGAGATTTTACATTTTATCCTTAGGTTGGCAATACACTATTACCAATTATGGTATCTTAAGACGAGGTGTATTTGCCAGCTCATTCATTAGCCATCTCAACCATATTTTCAATTACTTGCAACCATAGCATTATTACTTCTGAGGAGTTCCACACCCCTCTATATATCTCTCTAGTAACAGCTTGTTTGCTTTCTGATCACATGATAGTGCAAATTTACGATATTAACTGTAAATAAATTTTAATTACTATATTAAGAAATTGTATATAAATTTTAATTAAATTAATATTAATTATTTACAGGACGCCCACGCCATCTTTTGTCTTAATGGACATTCAGAGCTCTACCGTGGTGACGTATGTGTACAAACTGCTGGGAGACGAGGTCAAAGTGGAAAGGATTGAATATAAGAAAGCATAGTTAATTTTAAGTTTAAGATGTAAATATAATATTCCATAGCAAATATATCATTTTCATTAAGAAAGTTTTTTCATAGTAGATTTAGTATCCATAATCTATCTAAGATAAGAGATAATGCTATTTTAGACCAGGTGCCAGGTAACCGCTGTTATTTTTTTAATAATAAACAAAAATATCTTAGCAACAAAACCCTAGAAGTTCTATCTTTATCTGTAGATAGGTTATTAATATTGGCCGTGAGTGACACTGCAGTAGGTGATCACAAAATGCAGCAGATTTATGTCCTACTTCAATAACCTCTCTAAGATGAGGGATAGGGCGGCTACTACAAAGAGACTGGCAAACACTTATTTTTCAAAAATTATTAAAAAGGTCCTAGCAACAAAATTTTAGTTAGCCTATTTCTAACTGCAGATGGATTATCGAAATTAGCCAATAGACTAAGCAACAAGTTGAAGAAAAGTGAAAATTAGGTCCGCAACATATTAGCAAGGCTTATTGAATTCGGAATTAGCTCTAGAAAAATATATTCTAAGGATTTTAAAGTTTGTAAAATAGTACGATTGTTATTTTAACAAAATAAGGGTTGGGAAATGAACCTACAGATGAACGGTTTTTTTAACCAACATTTAAAATGTTAAAAAATTTCCTATCGAAAATATTTTGTACAAATGTTTGTTTTTTAAAAAACATTATTTGAAACATTTCAAAGAGTAACCTCCAGTTGGATAAAAATGTTCGTCCTCATTTTTCACAAGGTTCTGCTTTTGTTCATTAATAAATAATTTTCTCTGATCTGACTAATAGTATCTAATAATATTAGATTAAATATTTAACCTAAATTAAAATCGTCATTTATAGCGATTCTTACAATATGTAAATACTGAACAAGATTATGGAAAAAGGTAATAAATGTTTTTTTATTTTGTGTATAGTAGACATTTTTTTTACAAAAAAAATCACTTAAAAATGTCTTCTCCCCTCATCGGAATTGATGGAAGAAAACTTGAAATAAGTATAGAGATAGCTCGACTTTTCTATAGTTTATTGTCACTTAGTGGCATTGTAATCTACTTTGAAAAAACGTTCTTATTTTTATAGACATTTGTATAATAAAAACGATTTTATACTTAGCGGATTAGGTGAGGGTGAATAAGTAAAAGTAAATAAAATAAATATCCAGAGGAACCAATACCTCAGAACCTATACCACGAGTTTCTAAAAATTACTCTAGGTTAATGATATATCGAAATCTTTTTAGGGTTTTTGGATTGGAATTTAGTTCTTCTAATTACCTGTAGAGGCGCTGTTTAGAGTTATACAATTTGTGCAGACGCTAACGATTTTAGTGTCGTATGCTCATGGTTAGGGTTCTGATAAAATGTTATGTAAAGTATGTTCTTAATTTTGTTGACTTTAAATCATTATAAGTAAATTTTACAATCAGAAGAGATGTGCTACGCTGATCTGCGGGGCTATTCAGTATCTTTTTAGTGATGATCTTTGGGTTAAGTAGATATACCTACATAAAATAGCTGTCAAATGACGTGTTTTGTTACACGTCATTTGACAGCTATTTGATGTACGCTAGTGATCATCACTAAAAAGAAATGGAATCAGCCCTTACTCAGTAACAAGGCAACAATTATTTTGATTTAAATGACAAAAATATCTTAACAACAAAAGCAAGATAGACCTAGGACCTCACCATGACGACTTATGGTAATAATTTTACTTCAGTATTTCAAATAATCTGTCAATGTATAGGTACATTATGGCTCAATAAATTCGCAGTTTGATTAAAGTGTTTGTTGAAATAATATTGTTTAAACGTCAAAGTGCAATCCCAGATCAATGGTTTTGAAATTCGTTTTCAAAAGTAATCTATTATTTTGAATCTGGGGACTATTTTTTTACGAAATAAACACCAACAAAACTTGTACGACACTGGGGATTGTAGGGCGTTGGAATGCATTATATTTGTATCATAATTGCCATTTAATGATATGTAACGATCAAAAACATATGTTTGCTTACCTATTCGATGTTATTTAAAACATAGCAATCGATGGATTGCGGTCGCTAATTGCTCCATAGCGACCTGTCAGTATGTTCACTGGCAGCGTGT
>NJDD01001131.1:411682-430122 GCA_002245505.1 Calephelis nemesis | reverse complement strand
TTACTATTGCCCTTCATTTTATTAACAAACATTCTCAACATTTAGTAAAATTTGCTTAGGACAGTCTTGTATGGACGAGTTTCCAAATAGCAGAGAAACACCCATACAAATAAATTATACTTTGTTACTTGTTTTTTTATACACACACAGTCCAATAAATTGTTATATGTTCTAATCTAATATATCTTCGACAGTTGTCTGAAAAATTAGTCTAGGGGGTGGATATCACCCTCGTTGGTCCGAATCTTGTTGGCTTTCCTCTTTATTAACATTATAGTTACACAAGTGGTCTCATATATAGACGTGAAAAGGACTTCTATCTACTCCTTCTTCTTTACTTCTTTTGGTCTTCTGCACTCCTAATAGTGAATCGATGGTTACAAATGTCTTGTTCTACCACATATAGTTAGAGTTTCTTACGTCGTCCTTTTATACCTTTATCTGGGGTTCTGGACTTATCGTCCCTAGACACCATTACTGGTGTCTCACTTTAGGCTACGTCCCCAAGTCTAACAGCTACCACAACCAGCTACTTTACTCTCTAGCACGTAACATGAGAATGGCAAGCACTGACGTTATAGCGACAGGAATTGATAAAGCAGTGGGTACTAATCCAGGCAAGCTGCTACCTAGCACTCTATAACTTATAGAATAAAACATATTACATTAGTGGAATCATTTAGTAACCTAAAATTAGTTTACCACCATCAAGCGGTGGGGTCGTCACATATTAATGGATAGGTATTATGCCTAAAAGTGAGACGCAATCCGGGTTCCCATAATCAACAAACCGTAATGCGTCAGTATAACCATTGGTAGTTTGCCTATAAGTAACGAAGCGTTTCTCATAGTTAAACAAAATGTTTAGAGTTAACAAACGAAAACGAAAGACTGTAGGTAAAGCCCGCTGAAGTTGTAAACACAGCGGGTTTGGAAACGTATTAGTCATTAAAAAAAACGAATGCAGTTAGATTTCTGCAGTTCATGCAAAAAAACAACTATTCGTAAGCAAAACGGCTCGTTTCTTAAATGTAGGAACCGAGACAGAGATAAGATACGTCTGTCTTGTCGTTCGTATGGCTAGTCATTTTGTTCCCTAACCAATTAGTATTATGACTACAAAGTTACAGGTATAAACAGGCTTGGAATTAACGGTGGCAGTTCAAGATAGTGTTGATTCTGGTTGCTGGGGACTTTGTTTTACCGTTTCTTCTCATGACTGGCTAAGTTTGGAAACGGTGGTAGTTTACGATAGACATGATTAATAAATCAAAGGACATTTTATAAATTGTTCAAATATTAAAACATGATATATTATAAATCTCAATAATATTGTATAAATTTAAAAATATTTGCACACCACAATGTAGTAGAATATGTTGGTATAAACAAATATTTTTGTAACATGGCACACCTTCAGCAGAAAAATATAATATTTCATTTCATTTCAATATTTGATAGGTATTCTATGAAATGATTTACGACTTTTCAAAATTGAAAAATAAAGGGAAAATATAGAACTGAAACTACTTATGTTTTTTTAAAGTTAGATATAAATGCGAAACATTTATTGATAGGTCTTTAAAAATTACACTAACGTTTTAAAACAATGTTTTTCCATAGTTATAAAACGTGTTTTAATAAATTCACCCTCAACTTTTATATAATGGAGTGTAAAATCTAAAGAAGGTGTTATCTACTGATCCCCTTGAATCCCCTCGTGATTTTTGCAGATCTCTCTTAATACACATGATTAGACGATCGCTTACCTACCTATTTCTGCAGCTATAACTATTTCGAGAGTACTACTTGTACTCTACAAGTACTTACACTCGTACTTACTTATACTCGTAGAGTACTACTTGTTTGTACTCTACGAGTCAATAAATAGGTTACCATTAAGAGAGCCGCCTAATTCTTTGGTAACACAAAAGGAAAATAAAAAAATATATGTAAGTTTACTAGCTCGCCCCGTTTTCCCAAGGGTGTAAAATATAAATATAAACACTCAATCTATTAAAAAAATCGCATCAATATCCGTTGCATAGTTTGAAAGATTTAAGCATACAAAGAGACAGAGAACGCGACTTTGTTTATACTATGTAGAGATTAGAAAAATTGTTTAGTTGAATTATTTATTAGCCTTGATATACTTACATAAGATAATCTTATTGACAGTAAATATTTACATATAATTAGACCTTTGCAATACTTGTGACTACGTGGATACGAAAACGTACCAAAACTTAATGACATAACTTCGGATATTGTTTCATGTTTGTATAAAATGAACCTTATCACAATAGCTTTAAAAATTAAATTACTTTACATTTATTAATAAACAAAAGACGCTCAAGCCTAGCAGCGTGAACGCACGTAGATTACTCACTAAAATATATTATCGTATTGTATATACCAAACTCATGTTTATCACCAAAGGGCAAGGAACAGTTTCGGCAGTTGAATGCAGGCGCCCCCTCCAGCGCATCAATTAGGTACATCAATAAAACCAAACCTCTCCATGAATATAGAACCAGATAGATAAAAACCGCGGCAGAGAGAGTATTCGAGCCCTTAAAATATAAATATAAATAATAAATGTAAAGTGTTTATGTTCGGTGTTAAAATGGTTTCGTTGATGAAATTAGGAATTCGTTCTGCTGCGTTTTTGGAGAAGAGCGCTTCTGCTGTAACGGTAGCTTCTGTTTCAAGATTAAAAGATGCTCAAATAGAGAAGATACAGGTAATTTAATTTTAAAATATTTTTAGACAAAGACCAGAGTTCAAGAAGTTTCGAAGTTAGATTTGTGGAAAATTTCGTGTACTAATTAACTCGTAATTTAATTATAACTATTTTTTGAGGTCACGAAAGATAATGCAGGAAAAACATTTTTTTATATTAATATAAAAACAAAATATTCGGCACTGGCTTAGCTTGGTTAACATAAAAATAAATTTAGGTCATTATAATATAATCGCTTGTGGTCTAGTGGTCCAGGTGTTGGATTTGACTTCATGAGGTCCCAGGTTCTATTTTGGGCCTAAGTCGGGCAACAAAGAGAAAATGCGGTTTTTCTAGTTTTCTTATAAAAAAAGTTGCTCAGGATTGGATATGTGCCCGGTTGGCGATAGGTTTGCCACCTATCACATTGTGGGACTTAGTGTCTTCGGCTAGTACCTAGTGGGTAACCTGGTTGACTGCCTCTGCCAAACTCTTCGGGGATATGGGCGTGAAGTTTTTTTTTAACATAGTCAATATAACTCATGAGGCCAGCCCTATGACTTATAAGCCCAGCCTATACACTAATTTTGTTGTAACTACTGCCACTGCATTTCCAATCTAAGACTGGAATAGGACCTCTCGCGTACCTATTTTTACCAATCGTTGCAAGTGCAAGACTAGTGGAATATACCACCAATTTAAATTATTCTGCTATAGGGCGGTAGGGTCATCACAACCCTGCATCGATAACATGTAACGTAGGAATAGGTAACTAATTACATTACGAAGCAACGAATAGGTGATCGAGATGTAAAAACGAAAGAGGTTGTTAAATAAATAGTTAAGCTTCCCCGTGTTGGTCCGGGCTCCTTTGTAGAATAGACCATCTGCCTTCCTTGCCAGGCAGCTCGTAAAAGGCGAGCAAAGGCTCACCGTCACTAACACCGTGAATTCTGACTAGGTAGTAGAATTTAGTAGCGACTCGCCCGGATTGGTACCACCGCCTTACCTATTCCTGCCGCCATAACGTCATGACGTTCCGGTTCGGAGGGTAAGGCAGCCGGTAAACTCACTTTTGTTTGAGGCCTAACATCCCGGCCCCAGGTTGGCAACGCTTTGGCGTCTCTAGGCGGTGGAAATTTCTTACCATCAGGAAATCCGTCTGCTTGTTTGCCTTCCAATATCATAAAACAAAAATAAAAAAACAAAAAACAGCTCGTTGATCTCAAGAGCGCTCGAAGAGTTAAATCGTAGGTAGTTACTTATATTAAAACAGGTTTACATCAAATCTCCATAATAACGAAAACATTGCTTGAATTCATGGTCTAATGACAACGCTTTCTTCGAAAGTTTGTTTTGTCTGCGTTCTAAATGCAGTTTTGACGAAGACGGGATGCAGATATGACGGTTTGACTTACTTTCAGTGATAGGAATGAGTTATCGCCTATCACTAACTTGTATACATGCCTAAACTGTTAAAAACCCACTATAATATCACTTATAAACTACATTATGTATTAGGTACGTGAAAACAGCTACCTCGTATTAATTTTAATTATTTTGAAATTTTGTCTTAAGCTGGCATCCATAAAGGAGCTTCTATTAGTATCTATAGGTATTAATTTTAATCATTTTGGATCATAAGCTGGTGTTATAAGGGAGCGTTTATGATTACGTGAGGCATTTTAGTGTATATAGTGAGAAGTGGTGAGAAATATTATCATTATTACATAGTATAAAACAAAGTCGCGTTTTCTGTCTTATATGCTAAAGTCTTTCAAATAGATCAAGTGCTTAAAGGAAGGTTTATATGTATATTTTATACCCGGGCCAAGCCGGGGCAGGCCGCTATTAGTATAAAATGTTTCCATATTTTAGTGAAGAACTTAATATTAATTATTGGTAATTTTAATTTAATTTGTGGGAAAAAGCACGTGATATTTGCCGAAACCCCCTTCTTTACAAAGTGAGATTAGATGAGATTTGGTTCGACCGTCTCCGTCTTGATCTCTGTACGTAAAAGATGCCCCCTTACTTTCAATAAAAAAATTATATACCTATAACCTATATGTAGATGCTCTAATAATATATTATATGCTATACCTACTAAGCATTACTCAAAAACAGCTAAACAACTAAAGCTAAACAAAATTTGTACCACCATTTCAAAATTTGTAAGAGAAAGACGCGAGCTTCATAAGGTGTAGAGATCTAACCGGTTGTGAAGATAAATCTTTTTCTATAGAAAGATAATTTCACAAAAAACGAAGGGTAGGCGATACACACCTGTGGAGGCTTACCACAAAGGCTGTTTTTTTTCGAAATTAATGTTCCTAAGTGTACGTAGCTTGTGAATTATTATTGTAAAATCGCTTTTTATTCGGATGGTAGGTGTAAAGATTTTGTAACGTACCTGTTTTGTTTTGTTTTTATTTTGTTATATTTTATTTTTTATATTTCCCTGTTTTGGTCCGGGCTCTTGCAGAATAGACCCTCTGCCTTTGTGCCAGGTAGCTCGTAGGAGGCGAGCATAGGCTTTCCGTCACTAACACCGTGACATCCTACTAGATGGTAGAGTTTCGCAGCGATTTGAGCGGATTGGTACTATTAGTAGTAGGTATCTATTTTCCGCACGAAATGAATTGAAGCCCGGCTAAAAAGAGATAATATTTTCACTACCACGCCGCAAATCGGTAACACGCAAGGTGCCTTATCCACCTAGCTAATGATACCGAGCTGTAGGTACTCTTCAAGTTCATGGGAATTGGCATCGGATATGTCATTTTAAGTACTCTTGAACAAAGTTCTAAAAGATTATCAGTCCTAAAAAAATCAATGAATCTGATAAGTAAGTTTTAAATATTTATAACCATAATATTGGTGGTAATAACAAAGCTCTTGTCGGGTATCGAACTCGTGTCTTACATATGGCGGGTGTCGTCAGGCACGTACACTAATCCCTTGATCGAGTTCCATTTTAGCATTTTCATAGAAATAGACAAAGAAGTATTTTTTCTCAATTTCCCAGAGATTCCTTTAGATACAAATTTGGTGGCAACGACACTACCTCGGAGGTATTCTGTTACAAATAAATACTAATTTTGGTTTACGGCCAATATTAATACAATATCTAAGATACGAGTTACTGCTACTTATGATTAGTTGCCAGGCAACCACTGTTATTTTACAATAACTAATAAACGTTTCTTAGCAACCATTAGCAACAAAATTTTGGTCAGAGTATTATCTTATGATAGGTTAATAATTTTGACCATTAGAAATGAAGGGGAAACCGCGTAACATTTCATATCTACTAAAAATATACGCATCGAACATGTAATCTCCCTTTTCCAAGTTAATTTATGATTTTAATGTGTTGCCATCGCAATACGCTTTCTTTTTTATATTTGTTTGTTATTTTGTATTGTTGTAGCAAAGGCTATCGCATTATATCACTGCGGACGCCTTGTAGGTCAAACCGACAAATATCGCACAGAAATAATTTAATTGGAGTAAAATTTATTCGCAACAAAACTGCAAAACTGACTTGTCTTTCAATATGTAAATGCGTACAGAAAACTAAGTATTTTACTCGAGTTCCCTGAAATTTATCTTCAGATTCTGACTTGGTAGCAATGGGATAATCTCGAAAGTATGATCTTTCAAATAAAAAAAAACATAATTCTGAAATTGGTTTGAAATTGACAAAGAAATCGGTTAACATAAGTAAGTACCTAAAAATAATGGAGTTGAAAGTATCACCTCTTTTTTTAAAGTTGGTTAAATCGCGATAAACGTTAGTACATACTGTGGATAGACCTGTTAGAGCTTTGTTGCTAAGACACTTAGAATAATAACGCTATTATTATTCTAAGCTAAGACATTTTATTAGTTATTGAAAAATAACAGCTGTTACCTGGCAACTGATCTAAAATAGCACTATCTCTTATCTTAGAAAAGGTTGTTAATAATATTGACCGTTGTACTGTAATCATCAACGAAGCTCGGAAACATGGGTAAAATATGATAGTCTCTTCTATTGTCGTACGTGTACCTCTAGATATAGGGTCAGCATTAGGTGCTGATGCATATTTGTTAACCGTCAGTACAAATATTCAGAGGTATTACTTTATTACAAATTAAAATCTAATGCTTCTTCTTCTTTCTTTTTCCCCCATGTTGGTCCGGGCTCCTTTGTAGGATAGACCATCTGCCTTCTTTGCCAGGCAGCTCGTAAAAGGCGATCATAGTCTCACCGTCACTAACACCGTGACATCTGACTAGGTGGTAGAGTTTAGCAGCGACTCGCCCGGACTGGTACCACCGCTTTACCTATTCCTGCTGCCATAACGTCATGACGTGTTCCGGTTTGAAGGGTAAGGTAGCCAGTAAACTCACTTTTGCCCGAGGCCTAACATCACGGCCTCATGTTGGCAACGCACAGTTACCACCTTTGGTGTCTCTAGGCGGCGAGAAGTTCTTACCATCAGGAAATCCGTCTGCTTGTTTGCGTTCCAATATCATAAAAAAATCGGTTTAAGGCTGTTTGTACCACACGCAGACAAATAAACGAGCAGGTGAATGGCTCATTTCTCAATGAAACACAAAATAGGAAGTGTGGAGCGATTTCGTGTGTTGTTTACAAACAATGTGTAGTAAAAACAGGGCCTACGTGATGTTTACTACACCCTAATGAAGGTTAAATATAATTAAAAACAATATAAACTATATGAATTCATTAACCAACCATTACCTACCATTTAATGGAATTTAAATTAGTCACCCAGTAATTATAATTGTCGCATAGTTGCTTCTTTAAAAATAATTTTATTTCTAAGCAGCTTTTAAAAAGAAGGAAGTTCTCAGATTGACTATTTTAACCCGACTTCGAAAAAAGGAGGTTAAACGTTCGACTTCTAAATTTTTTCAATGCTTGTCATTTCTGAACTATTTTTTTACTGTTTCAAAGAACGGACTGTCGAGGTGGCCCCATTGCCACTATGTCTATTATAGATAATACTTAATTTTTTAGTACCTAGCTGACTTACTTATTGTAATCGAAGTCGGTTTTTTTTACTGTGCATAAATTGTTTGTCTGGTATACCTATCTGAATTTTTAAAGATAATAATTAATTTTGATGACCATTTTTAACATAAGAGAGGTGTTATAAATTTGTGTATCTATCTATGGTATTATAACTTGTAAACGGATGGACCGACCGCGGATTTTTTTTGTGTCTTTTTTGTACTCTAGAGTACATGCTAACATTTAGTGATTAAAAAAAATACATTGTTATATCGGATTCGTTGATATGTTTGGACATAAATGTTAATAGCTGATTCGCTAGTATTGTTGAATCAAGAGTACAAAATGACAAATCCGATTCCATTTTCCAATTTTCATGAAATCGAGAGTAAGTAGTAACTAACTCTGCAATCAGAGATGTTATGACAATAGGAACAAGAAAAAAATGTACAAGTTAAAGAACTTTGATACGTAGTCATGGCGTTAAGGACTCCCGCCTCAAAATACTTTTCAATGTGTTTTTGCGAAAATTACATTTTGTCTATTGTATGTGAGACTAGCTGACCCGGCGAGCTCGCCGAAGTTTCGTATCGCTTGACATTAATCGGCCCATTCGTTCAAAACTAGTGATGCCACAGACATACATACAGACACGTCAAACTTATAGCATTCGTCTTTTTACGTCGGGGGTTAGACATCAAATCAGATTTTGTATAAAATCATAAAATGTTTAGCTTTAGGTAGGTACATGTATTAGTAAGTACTTATTTCGTGTATATAAATATGACCTCGTTTTATCTCGTCATAGATATTTTGTAATTACCATCAGCTGCGGAAACCTTCGACCTTGTTTCGATTATTAAATAACGTTAACCAAATAACGTCGACATATTGTGGCCCTTCTATGATAATGAGGTCTATGAACCCGGTTAGGCAATCGTCGGGTCTACACTACAAGTGTATATAAACCACACTAACCTCGTACAAGCGTACGTTTGTACGACTTTTGGCTTTAAAAAACGATTTTAGCCTACTTTAGTAAACTTAAATACCTATATGTTATTGACCGACTTCAAAAAGGAGGATGTTACCAATTCCTTTGTATTTTTTCATTATTTTTGTAACGCATTTATCTACTTACTCGGTTGACATCGAAAGAATTTTGATGTTTCTTTTTTTTAAATGTTGATCACGATCCAGAGATGGCACTACTTCAGTGGTGGTACGAGTATTTATGTTATATTCAAGAATGCATTTTTTTTTATGATATTGGAAGGCAAACAAGCAGACGGATTTCCTGATGGTAAGAAATTCACGTCGCCTAGGGACACCAAACATGGTAATGGTGCGTTGCCAACCTGAGGTCAGGATGTTAGGCCTCGAGCAAACGTAAGTTTATCGGCTACCTTACCCTTCGAACCGGAACACGTCATGACGTTATGGCGGCAGGAATAGGTAAGGCGGTGGTACCAATCCGGGCGAGTCGCTGCTAAACTCTACCACCTAGTCAGAATTCACGATGTTAGTGACGGTGAGCCTTTGCTCGCCTTTTACGAGCTGCCTGGCAAGGAAGGCAGATGGTCTATTCTACAAAGGATCCCGGACCACCACGGGGAAAAACAATTTTTAACAGACTCCAAAAAGGAGGAGGTTCTTTATTAAACTATACATTTTTTATTCTTTTGTATGTTACAACCTACACGATTACTCGGCTAAAAGCAAAACGAATTTGATGGTATTTTTAGAAGAAGATTATTTCGAGGTGGTCCCATATTAATTTTTTTAACGGTTTAGGAGTTATACTTAATAATGCATACATTTTTCGTTGAAATTGACCATCATAGATGAGATCGTCATCATAAGCGAAGCGTTATTCGCTTCTTATGATGATGATTGTGACTGCAATTAAAACACCTGCAATCACATGTGATTATCACCACCTTACTGCTGCTGCCACAGCAATGCTTGTTGAGTACGATCTCCACCAGGTAGGTATACTTACCCACCGAACATGCTCACCATCTCAGCCGTAGGTTAACCTTGTTCCATGGTAGTATGGTTTATTTTCCTACAACGTATATTTCCGTCTATTGCCCGGTTCCTATAATCAACGAATCGTAATCCGTCAGCTAAACCATTCGTAGTTTGTTCAAAAGTAACGGAGCGTTACCAATATTTTGAAAAAATGTTTAGAGTCAATAGTCGGAAACGAGCAACCGTTGTTAGTTATCTTACTAAGCGTACAAAATACTACCATCCGTAATCAAAACGACATGTTTTTTTGATTATAGGAACCGGGCATATAAGGGACTCCGTACGTTTGTTAGTCTTTTACCTAATACAGTATACATAATTTTCTTTTAGAGGATCCATACAAAAGTAACATGTAATGGAAAAGTATGCTACTTACAAACATTTCAAGATCAGCGCGAAATTGAATTCTCGGAAAGGGTAAAAGCTTTAAGGCGAAGCTACAGCAAACACCACGGCAGACCAGAGGAGAACCGCAGGAAAGACCAGTACGAGAGTGACAGTGATTCAGATTCGGACACAGAATGCAAAGGTTTTGGTCGGGTGAGTCATCAATCTAGACTTTCAATTTAAGACAGCCTCGTTGGTCGAGTGGCTAGCGTACACACCTAGCTACACTGACTAACCGCGAGACTCGGGTTCGATTCCCGACGGGGGCAGGCATTTGTGTGATGAACATTTAGATGTCTGCATTTCCGGGTCTGGGTGTTTCTTAAATTTATTCTGGTGTCTATTTAAGTATTTCTATGTACTAGTAACGTTGACTCACACCCATAACACAAGCATATAATTTGCTTACTTTGGGGTTAGATTCAATTTGTGTGACTAGTCCAGAGAGATATTTTCAAATTAATCAAGGGGCTGATGCCGTATCTTTTTAATGATGATCACTGGGTAAAGTGTACAACAAATAGCTGTCAAATGACGTGTTTTGTGTTTGATATCTCTACTGTATTTCTGTTGGTCACTGGAGATAGCAAATATAAAACTCGTCATTTGACAGCTATTTGATATACATATCAAATATACCTACATATCGTCATTTGGCAGCTATTTGATATGCATATCAAATATACCTACATATCGTCATTTGGCAGCTATTTGATATACATATCAAATATACCTACATATCGTCATTTGGCAGCTATTTGATATGCATATCAAATATACCTACATATCGTCATTTGTCAGCTATTTGATATACATATCAAATATACCTACATATCGTCATTTGGCAGCTATTTGATATACATATTAAATATACCTACATATCGTCATTTGGCAGCTATTTGATATACATATCAAATATACCTACATATCGTCATTTGGCAGCTATTTGATATACATATTAAATATACCTACATATCGTCATTTGGCAGCTGTTTGATATGTATATTTGATATGCATATCAAATAGCTGTCAAATGACGAGTTTTATATTTGCTATCTCCTGTGACCAACAGAAATACAATAGAGATAGCAAACACAAGACACGTCATTTGAAAGTTATTTGTTGTACACTTTACCCAGTGATCATCATTAAAAAAATACACTTTACCCAGTTATCATTACTAAAAGAATACATAATCAGCCCCATATATTATCCAAGGTTGTCAATAGTCTCCAAAGCCAACTTACCTATAGGCGAGAAACAAGTAATAAATAAAAATTCGATATTCTCTGACTACTATGCAAAGGATTTAGCGTAAAGTCAATAATCAAAGATTTTCCTCTTGGTGAGAACATAACTTTCCCTATATTTTTAACCGATTTTTAAATAGGAGCAGGTTATAATATCTATTATGTTCGAAGAATGCAAAGTATGTTAATTGTAGTCGAGATCTTCTCTTACTGTCGATAGATTTTTGTTTTTCCTAGTTATTACTTTCTTTCCATTCTATAAACCATAACAAATAAACCATTTCTATTATATTTCAGTCTGAATTTTGGAGGCGGAAAATGCGTACCGTCCACAACATTTTGGATGTAGATAAGGATGGATTGATCTCATTTAACGATTTCCTTCTTTTCGCTGAACGATTCAAGGCACTGGGAAATCTGGACGAACAGCAAACAAAAGAGTTTACTGATATAATTAAGGTATGTATCCTCTTTTTAACCGACTCTAAAAGGAGGACTTCTCAATTTGACTGTCACTATGTTTCTTTTTATTTTTGTGTACCTACCTATGTTTAATACGCGGTTACTCGGCCAATAGCCAACTTAGATTGTTAAGAAGTGCTCGACGATAGCCAACTGATTTTTAAAGGGTTTTTTTCAGAGTTTTTTTTTAATGATTCTGAGATGTTCCCATATTAATTTTATCATAATCCGACTAGCAGTTTTAGAGTTACACCTAATGATGCATATATTTTTATTTATTTTGAAGACCTTATAAAGTATAACTCCAACTATTAGTTACTTGTTGATAAAATTTACGTGGGAACCTTTACAACCATTTTCTACTTCTGAAAATACAATTATGAAATCGCTATGTCGTATCTAATGAAATAGTTGGAGCCGGTTTTTGCAGTTTTGCTGTGCTTATTAGTTTTTATAATAGGTAATGCAGATAAGCGAAGGGGTTCCTGATCTTCCTAAATGAGGTTTTGCGTATTGGGATGTATTATTTCAATTTGAGTCACCAACGTCACCTCCCTATCAAGAAAAAATATGGAGATCACTGCATTGGCATTTGCAGATATGTAACCACTCATAACCCAAGTGCCATAACATTATCCTATGTCTTCTAGGCTAAATGTCAGTTGTTGCTCAAATATAGCGATTGGACAGGGCTTTACTTTTCAATGTCTTCAATATCCTTAAGGGGCCATATACGCTAAAATACGTCAGCAGTATAATATTTTTTTCATACAGAGCAATCATGGATCTTGTTGACAAAAATACACAAGATTAACATGAATGTGCTTTATAAGAATTAAGACTAGTGTTTCCAAAACACGATTCATTTCACTTTGCTCGATAGAAAAAAATCAAAAATTTAACCCTTTTTTGAAAGCAAAACCCAACTGTCTACTTTAATTATGAAAATATCGACACCAGATTTAACATAAACATAGATAAGTACTATACATAAAAGATAAGTGTTTCAGTTTTTATACTTTTTTTCAAATTACTTTTATAGTGTGAAAAATAGTGATTTGTCGCTTAAGACGTTTACTTTAGAGCGCAATATTTCATAGTAATCATGGAACGGGGGAGTGCGGTGATTGACTCTTCTGGCTGACTGAGTATGGGGCCTTAATAGTATAAACATTGCGTCTCTTGTTCCATTATATCCAGGCAGCGTTTCTTTCGTAGACATGTAAAATGCGCCTTTTCCTTTTAAAGCGGTTAGATATATTTTGTGTAATGTGTCAAAACTGCTCTGTTTTGTTTCCTCATTCAGAGCATCTACGAGTATTTCGAAAATATTAATTTTGAAAGAGAAATATTTATGATTAACTAATAACATAAAAATACCTCAATGCCAAAACACTGTCATTATATCGGCAAGTTTAGGCAAGGCAGGCAAGTTGCTGCACAGTGCACTACGTGGCCAAGCAGGGAAGCATTGTAGTCTATTTTACGTAGAGGAAGAGTAGGGTTACTCTGGAAACTCGATTTCATGAAAGATTGGAAATCGGAATTAGAAATATGTCATTTTGTACTCTTAAACACAACATTAGTGAATTATTAACATTGAGTTACAAAACAATTTAATAAGTATGAAAGAAAAAAGGAATCAATAAATCCGATGTAATTACAATACAAAATGATCAAGAATACAAAATGACAAATATCCGATTCCGATTTCGAATATTGCATGATCTATTCAAAAGTAACTCTGTAGGTCAACACGAGGTCTGTCCCTAATGTACTCGAATAGGTCTTTTGTTAATTAAACATTTGTTAACAGTTAACCTGGGAGGAGCAGTGGGGCGCGATAGACCCTTACAATTTCGTGACAGTGGAACAGTACCTTGAGGACATGCACCACGTCCTCAACGACAAAACGCTTAAGAAGAAAGCTCATCGCTGGCTACCATATTTATTCAAGGTGAACATCACCATGACCGTGTCAACTTTCCATAACGTCCATAGTCCTCTTTCTTCTTTCTTTAAGTTTTGGCCTTACCAAATTACAATAACCAACACAACGTAAAAAGAATTAGCACAATTGGTGAATCAGTTCAGGCGTAATGCGATGACCACGCGAAATGGGAATTCATTTTTATAGATTACCAGCTGAAGCCCGCGGCTTTGCCCGTGTGGTTAATGGTCCCTCAGAAACATTTTTCAGCATAAATAAAATATCCCATGTGTTAACCCAAGTTACCCTCTATGTGTGTGCCAAATTTCATGAAAATCGTTTCAGCGGGTTTTGCGTGAAGAAGTAACAAACAAACAAATAAACATTTATTGTTATTAATAGGACTAGCTGACCTGGCAGACATTGTTGTTTTTTTTAAAGTGATTTTAGTTAAAAAATAGGGGTGAATCACCCTTATCACTTAAGGGAATGAAAAAAGATAGTAGCCGATTTCAGACCTACTGAACATGCATATAAAATATGGTAAAATTAGTAAAGTCGTTTCGGAGGAGTGCGATAAGTAAAATTGTGACACGAAAATTGTACATATAAGATGAACTAAATGAACCCCCCCCCCGTTTAAACCCGTGTTGGTCCGGGCTCCTTTGCAGAATAGACCATCTGCCTTTCTTGCCAGGCAGCTCGTAAAAGGCGAGCATAGGCTTATCATCACTAACACCATGACATCTGACTAGGTGGTGGAGTTTCGCAGCGACTCGCCCGAATTGGTACCACCGCCTTACCTATTCCTGCCGCCATAACGTCATGACGTGTTCCGGTTCGGAGGGTAAGGTAGCCGGTAAACTTACCTTTGCTCGAGGCTTAACATCCTGACCTCAAGTTGGCAACGCACCATTACCATCTTTAGTGTCTCTAGGCGGCGTGAATTTCTTACCATCAGGAAATCCGTCTGCTTGTTTGCCTTCCTATAACATAAAAAAAAAAGAAAATTTGCTAGTATTGTATTCTAGAGTATTTAAATGACATATCCGATTCCAACTTGCATGAAATAGATTCAAGAGTAGCCCTAATGTTTCTTACCACCAGGAAACTTATCTGTGTGCTTTCTAATATACACAAACAAAAACACAACAAAAAATGGAAATCTACCTACTATGGCTTTTGATAAAATTTTCGGCAGGCATCAGTCTTTAAAAACCTCAGCTATCCCCTCATGAAAGATCTAAAACCTCAAACCTTACAAATAAACATGGCTGCATTTTGTTTGAGACACAAAAACTGAAATGATGATAAAAAGACTATGAAACGGTCCTCATTTTAGAAGAGATAAACATTTAATTAACTAAATAATGTTTTGACAGGCGGTAGACAAAGACAAGTCCGGCTACATCTCAGTGAACGAGTTCCGCCTGTTTTTCCGGTGTCTCGGGCTGGGCCACGAGCACGCGGCCGTCGCCTTCGCCTCCATCGATATTAATGGGGTAAGTGATATTACCTTCCAGCTTTATCAGGCATTACATTTTTTTTAAATATGTAGTACTAGATGTTGCCCGTGGCGTTGCCCGCGTGGTTAATGGTCCCGCAGGAACATTTTTTCGGGATAGCAATTAACATTTGTGTTACTCCAAATTACTCTCGATGTGTCTGCCAAATTTTATGAAAATCGGTTCAGCGGTATTTGCGTAAAGGAGTAACAAATATATAAACTTTCGCATTTGTAATATTATTGGACATCCTGTATCGCTTCTTTTTTATGTGAGAGGTCAACGATTAAGCACAAATATAAATATCTTGTAAAACTTACTTAGAAAAATCTACAAAATTGTCTATGATTTATTAGACGGCAATACTCTGTCTCCAATGTGTATTGATAAGATGGTATAACGATTCCAAATCTGTTAAAATTTTATGGGAACGTGTGTTCTTGATTTGTCTTTTAGCGACTTTGCGAATAAATAATATATAATTATTTTATAATTTGTCAACCTTATTGTTACATTGTTATTTTGTTTAGATTGTCTACTTGGTATTATAATTTTTGAGTCAGATTTTTGCGAGATAGGCTTAAATTTTTTTAGGTATTTCTATTTATCAGTATCTATGTAGTCTGTCAAAAAATTATTTGCAGTAAAAATGAAATAAAATATTTAAAATCACAATATTTTTTTGTGTTGAATCTGATTTTTTTTTTGCTTGCAGGACGGGAAGTTGTCTTTAAAAGAGTTCGTTAAGCTTGGAAAGGATTTCTTCTGCACAGAAGACGAGTCCAGAGTGTCCAAAATGTTTTGGGGACCATTAACAGAAGTCTGATTATTTTAAGATTTTCGTAAAATTGTAATTTGGTTTACTTAAGATGCACGTATCATCTCCGCAAATTGATTGTGTTGAGCCGCCATTTTGATGACGTCAACGGTTCCAGTTTTGTAATTGTTGATCAATACCGACCGGCGGGTATATGTTCCTCTACTTCATTGCAACATTCAGTTATCCAGAATAATGCCTCTTGCTGACTCATATTATGTTGACAAGAGTTAAATACAGATTTGTATTTTACAACAGTGAATTACTGAACAGAAAAAGGAGGTTGTATGTTCGACTTTTGTATTTTTTACGTATGTTAATCGATTTCACCGTCATTACTTAACCGATTTTTATTTTTTTATCTTAAAGTTACGCTCTTTCAGCACACAAAAAAAATATTAAAAAATCGGTTCAGGGAAATCGAGAAAAATACTAAATTTTTGTGTACCTTATTGAAACTTACTTTGCAGTTTTATTGTGCTAAAATTATTTCCTGTCATTTTAAATGTAAGAGTAACGTGAATTGTTTACACAGCAACGTTTGTTTACGTACAATCAAAAGCAGTTAACTAAATGCCGCGACGCAGTGTAACCTCTGTTGAAATATGTGGCGCGCATGCAACAACCAATAGCAAACGAGCACAATGTGCACATATAGAGAAGCTGAGATATTAAAACTATTCAAAATTAATTTCTGCTCAAGTGTATCGGAGTAACTTAAGTATCTTATTACTTATTAAAACAACGAGTTACAAATGGTTTGATTGAATATTTTCTACGTTGTAATTTGTAGTGTACTTTGACGTTATCCGAGTATAAATAGTATACAAAGATAACAATTATCTGTGGTAAAGTAATACGCTACAAATCGATTAAATCCTAAAGTAGGTAAATGATTTGTTTGTTGGTACTTAATTACCTATTTAACTTATCCTGGAACTGGACCAGGGGCCCTACCATGAACACTTATAGCAGTATTATTTCCATCTTGATCAATGTTCGGTTTTATAAGCAACTTTATGGCATACGTCATAAGGTTGTCTTTCTCCGATGACATTTAGTATTATTGAAATAACACTGTTTTAAGAGCTTATGGTAACCCCCCTGAACTTATCTTCGAAGCTGCCAGACCAGTGAGGCATATCAATTCTACACAGAAGCTCGGATCAACAAAGTTAAATATCTGGACGGAATTTTAGAATGCCGAAAATAACCATGTTCATTCAATCATCATTGAAAATACCAAAAAAAGGAAATAAGCAAAGAAATTTATTTTGGGATTAGATTCATTTTTAAAATTTTTCAAGAAGTTTTAATTTTATCCCAAAAAAAAAATTTAAATATTTTTGTTTCTTTAAATTTTTGTGGATATCCTAACATGCTCTTAATATTGCAGCTTTCATATAGTTGGTGCTCTCTCGCGTGACTATTTGTTTATACAAATTATGAGAAGTGAGCGTTTGGTGCTAGTTCTCTTAAATCACATAACTCAGAACAGGTCTTGACATGTAAAAAAGTAGACAGCTTTCGCATTTATAGTTTTGAGTATAAATAGTAACAACAAAATAAACATACATGTTCCAAACATATCCTTACCTTAAGACTTCCATGTACTAGATTATATAAGTTTTACAATACTCAATAAGTCTCTTTGTAAGAAATTAAAAAAAAACAATATTTGCAACAGCGTTTTATTTAATTTTTTAAGTTATGTCCGTGGTATAGAAAAACAAACAAGCAAATGGATTCTTGATGGAGACAAATAAATATTTGGGATTGCAGGATAATGATGCGTTGCCAACCGAAGACATTTCCCTCCAAACCAAAATCAAAGGTTTTCCTCTTGCGTTTACAAACAGCACCATGCACCATGCAAAACTTACCATCTACTTACAGTCACGGTGGTAGTGGAAAACGAGCATGTATATTACATTTGCTCCTTATGTAAATACGTATAACTGAAGGTAAACTGTTATGATTGGCAACAAAAATGTACCTAACTGTTATTATTAAAAGGCGAGTGGTTCGCGCTTAGAGAAATAGTTTTCCTATGAGATAAGATAGCGAACAAGCATTGTGCTCCCCTAATAGTAAAAGATAGGCGTGGCCTATATATACCACAGATGTTATAGGTGCATTGTGGTCTTATGTTTTGAGACCGGGATATGCAAGTCTACCATCCTTGAGTCGGACACGTACATGACACTGTAATTAATGCGGCCTGAACAGGTAAGGCCAAAAGGTGGATTCCTACACGGGCAAGTTGCTGCACAATATTTTATCATCAAAGTATAAATCTTCACGCTT
>NJDD01001131.1:376815-405399 GCA_002245505.1 Calephelis nemesis | reverse complement strand
TTATATTTTTTGGACATACACTAAGTTTTCAAAAATATATTAAGAGATCACCGTTAGAATATTTATTTCTTTAAACTTTTCTTGGGCTTTGGTGTCTCTAGACGGCGTTAATTTCTTACCATCAGGAAATCCGTCTGCTTGCTTACCTTCCAATATCATAAAAAAGGGGAACAAAAAGTAGCTTTTTTTAAATATAATTTATATATTTAATTAAAGTATGAACCATTGTTTTATAATATGTTTATTGATCCATTTATTAAAAATGTTTTTTTTTCGTACCCCATTTAATTGATATTTCAAATAAAGTTAGGTTGACTGGTAGAGAATGCCATGTAGCATTAAGTCCACCTTTGTACACTATAATGCTTAAATTTTAAATAATAAAAATGAACACAAACCTCTAGACAATCCTTCGGGCTCGGTTCTTCCTTGATGTCCATCTTCAGTATTGGCTGAGATGTTTCTCTGGCGAGAATATCTTGTACGATTGAAGTGAACGATAACTTCTGTTTCTGAAAATGTATTTATATGTATTAGAATGGTTAACTGACACACGTAACACAAGCAAACAATTTAATTACTTTGGGGTTATATACATTGTATTCCATTCTATTGTTGGCACTTGGTGAAATTAGACTCCTAATCTATGTATCTAAAAGAAAGTTTTAGTGACACTATTTATAACTCAAGAACGGTTGAACCTACTTGACTGAAAATTTATAGAGAGGTAGCATAGAACCATGGGACGGACACAGGATAATTTTTTTTTATTAAGCCCAACTGCAAGGAAACTAGAAAGAAACATTTAATTTTTCCTATAGAAACTTAAGAGGCGCAACGGAGTTAGCCGGAACAGCTAATACGTAATATACAATATAATGAATTGACTGGAAGAAACACCGTTGATCGGCGACATAATCAACATTTTTTAACTAAAATCTGTATATCATGAAGCTGAGAGTACCGAAGGCTACACCAAAATAGGTGTTAATTTTTTTAACGATGTACATCTGGTAAAGGATATTCAAACAATTACAGACTATAAATTGTCTTAAAATTACTTCTAGTTTTTTTTCTTATAGGCCTGACTAGATAATAATTTAGATTACAGACTAAAAGCATCCATTTAAACAAACATAAAAAATATAAATGTGTGTCGTGGGACACCAGGTAGGAATGAAGTTCCTTCGGCTAATGGAGAATCGACACTATTCTTGAGTATTGAGCATTGGCAGGGAAGGGAGAAAGAGAAAGGAATTATACACTACTCGCTTGTGTACGAGTATACGACTGTCGCGCCTGCGCACGTCTCATTTATTGGTTTAATTCCACGGTTTTTTTACTGTTTTCTGTACCAATTTTTTGGTTTGGTAGCGCAGCAACTGTCGCGCCTGTGCACGTCTCATTTAACGATTTTATTCCACGGTTTTTTCTTACGGTTTTTACTATCACATTTTTTCAGTAAGGAACTTCGTTCCAATAGCAGACTAGAAAACATTTGCAGCAGACTTATTTATTTAATACGACATAAGCGAGGCGATCCTGCAGACCTTCATTAGTTTTTATAAAGTGACTTAAAGTAAGAGTTTATTCTATACGCGTTAAGTCAAATTAAAATAAATAATACCATTATTTTATCGATTTTGAAATGACCATATTACGTATATGTATATATGCTCTGTGTAAGAAATGACTTAAAACCATCTTGATAAAAAGCTTAGCTAAGCATAATCACCTAGATGAAACTAAATTTAGGAACAGAGGCTACCAGTTGACAGCTCGTACATACATACAAATCTTCATGCCAAGTCCCTTACGGGATAGGCAGTGTGCATCGAGTGCGAAACCTCACGATCCTGGCAGACCCGCCTGGCTTCCTCCACATTGATTGCCCTTTTCATACAAACAAACCGGTTTCGGAGACTCTTGACACCACCCTCGGATAATATACGAGTGATCTGATCGTGAAATATCAGCCTTGGTCTTTCCAGGTACCTACATCTATCCACATTCGCATTGTATATCTGGTTTGTCAATATCTGTCATTCTTTCCACATAACCGAACCAGCGGAGCATGCCCTTTTTCATTTTAACAACACTTTCACTTTCAATCCTACTCTTTCTCGGATCTCACAGTAAAGATACAGATCTCAAGATCGCTTAATGTCCCGCTTTTCTGTACTATCTGCCAAATAAATAATGAACGCTTACATGACAGCATTTTCCAATTAAACGCAGTAAAACTGCAAAAAACCGACTTCAAATTTGGAACATATGTGGATTTCTCATGAATGCTAATGTAGACCTGGACCAAATTATATTGGGACCACTGCGGGAGTTAAAGGCTTTCAAATAAAAAAAAACCGTCCCCAAACACCGGAATAATCGAGTAACATACATACAAAAAAACATTCGGGTCGAATTGAAAATCTCCTCCTCTTATCGTCGGTTGAAAATGACGCGTATCAGCAACCAATATAAACCGGACAAAATTGGAGTGTACATTTAAGTAATATTCAACACAAACGTACAATTTAATTGCTCTGTGGCCGGAAGAACAGTTAAATTAACAAGAAATATTTTTTATTATAATAATAATAATGTAAAATAAAGGTACCTCTTTAAGAATGTTATTAATATCATCTTGGTCGAGTGCTGGATTTCTGAGTTGTATTTCTTTGTAGAGTTGTTCTTCTAGTCCGTATGGTTCTAAAGTTCTGTAATTCATAAAATAATATTTATAATGCAACAATTTAATTATTCATTATTGACTTTTTAAACCACGTTTGCAATCTTTATCTAATAGAGGTATGGTAGATATGCTAATCAGGGTGAGAAATTGGCTATTTGATAAGTAGACCCCTGGCGCCTGAAGGATATAATACGCACTTAACAATATTATTGAAAGCGTTTTAATCAGTGTTTTCGAACAATTAGTTACTTATCGCCTCTGTGGTCGAGCGGTGCGGGTGTTGGACTTGACTGCATGAGGTCTCGGGTTCGAATCCCGGGTCGGCCAACAAAAATAAAAATTGGATTTTTCCAATATTCTAATAAAAAAAATGTTGGTCGGGATTGGAAACGTGCCCGGTTGGCGATAGGCTTGCCACCTATCACATTATCTTCCTCTGTATCTGCCTAGTATCTTCGACTAGTCGTGGGTACCCTGGTTGTGCCTCTGCCTACCTCTTCGGGGATATGGGCGTGAAGATACTTTTTTTTAGTTACTTACTGTAAGTTGTAACCTTGTATTATACTAAAAATATATTCAAGGGCAAAAAAAAAATGTCAGTAAGCATTTCCTTCCTGTTAAAAGGATAATTTAAATCACAAACGTTATTTGATTTAGAACAAAAAAATCTAGCCAAACCGGCAAACTTCGCTTGATATTAACAGCAACTAACAGTTTGTATTGACAAAATTGAAATGTAGTTTTTCCAATTTTCTTGGTTTTCTTCTTCATATAATCCTTCTGTTGACAGTAATCAACACAACAAAAGAAAAAAAAGAAAAAGTTAGTCCGTCCGTTCAGGCGTGATACGATGGCCTCGTGAAATGGGGATTTATTTTTATACGCGTTTATAAATAAATTAAAGGTTTTGCAAGTAACTACATTTAATTTCATTTTTTTTATTTATACTCAGAAGTTTTGGCGCCATCGAGAGAAAAGACGGTAGAAGTGTTTACATAATTATTGAATTTCGTGTTGATATTGAGTGAAATAAGTCAATTTTGGTGGCATTTTGTACAATTTTGTTCAGTTCACAAGTGCACAAATAAAATAATCAAGAAGAAATTAGCGTGTAGTGTATTTCGTCGTTGCCACCAAATCTAATTACATGAGCTTGTGTAATGAGCCACCGCTTTACCCAAGAGCCTGACATGACTTACTGACGACTTATGACTGATGACTGATTAAAATTTGCCTATATAAAATTTAATGCAAATTTCTACTTGACTAACGGCAAAATACTAACGTGAAGACCAAAACCTAAAGAAAGAAAGATATTTATACTCAGTAGTAGTTTTTATTTATTGTCGTCTCTGTGGTCTAGCGGTTCAGGTGTTGGACTTGACTGCATGAGGCCCCGGGTTTGGTTCTTGGGTCGGGCAACAAAAAGAAAATTAAGTTTTTTTTAAATTTTATAATAAAAAAATGTTGCTCGAGATTGGATATGTGCCCGGTTGGCGATAGGCTTGCCACCTATCACTTTGTGGGACTTAGTGTGTTCGGCTAGTATGTTTAGTGTAGTGTAGTTATGTGTAGTAAGGTACCTGGTGAGCAGGTCCCCACCCCGACACAGCAGCAGCAGCGTGTGCAGCGGCGCGGAGGAGGCCGCCAGCCCCAGCGGGGGACCCACGCCCGTGCACACCAGGTGGCGCGCCGAGCTCGGCTTCTGGCAGATCGCTGACAGTATACACTCCATATCACCTGGGACCACGACGTCATGTCTTATTAACAAAAACCGAAAACCAACATCATCGAATACAAAACATCGTAAACTTACTGCCCGGAAAAATACAAACCTAAACATAATAACTGCAAATGTATTAAGAAAGAAAGAAAGAAAATTATTTATTTGCGGAATATGTGTGTAAATGAGATGTTACAAAAATATTTAAGTACTTATATATCAAGATATTCTACCATATTTTGATTTGCAAATATTTTAACTTTTATAAAAAATATTATTTAACTACACATGGTATAAATTTTAAGCAAATTATTTATATTTATAACTAGTTTAATTATTTATTGCCAAAACATTTAAAAACAGACAGGAGAAGAAACGGCGAAACAAACTCTTCGGCAACCATCACTTTCATTATATTTGGTTAATAATTATTAGTTTTTTTACTATAAATTCTTATCTACAAGAAAATCCTTAACACTATAATATGTTTTATCTAACAAAAAGTCAAATACCTTCCTTGGAAATCTTTTTAATGTAAGTGATTTGAGATTATCAGGAATTCGTTATACGAACGGACATGCCGTAAACATTATTTTTATAAATTATATTATATAATCATACATTTTTATATAATTATAAAATAATACAATAATTATACAGTAATGGATGGAGATAGTTTCTGATTGCATTTCATAAAACAGTGACAGCGCTTAGAATCATCATAACTAAAAATAAACAAAAACTAAAATAAATATATCATTGTAAGTAGATAATAATTACGGCGCTCGATAATAAGGATAAGCCCCCGCACAGAGCCACCTTATGTCCTCAACTGTGGTAGCAAAGTTAATTCGTTGGTATTATTCATATTACTTTAAGAGGAATTTAAAGCATACGGTGAGTTTGTATCCATGATGGTATGGGTAAAAAATACAGAAACCAGGTGATATATTTCTGTAAATTTAATGCCACACTAATAACCTTACAGTCTAATATTTTAGGAAGATTCGTAAAAATGTAAACATTAACAATAAGACAGGTGACAGTCAAACTTTATAACAAACTTACATAAAATAAACAAAATTACATAAGATTAAGAAAAAGAAAAACTGCAAGAAGGGACTTAGCTATATATTGCCATTACTTGACTGTTACTTTATTTTTTATTTTTATGATATCGGAAGGCAAACAAGCTTACGAATTTTTCGATGGTGAGAAATTCACGCCGCTTAGAGACACCAAAGGTGGTAATGATGCGTTGCCAACCTGAGACCGGAATTTTAGGCCTCGAACAAAAATAAGTTTACCGGCTATCTTACCCTCCGAACCGCAACACGTCAACAGCAAGCACTGACGTTATGATGGCAGGAATCCGGGCGAGTCGCTGCGAAACTCTACCACCTAGTCAGATGTCACGGCGTTAGTTACGGTAAGCCTATGTCCGCCTTTTACGAGCTGCCTGGCAGCAAGGCTGATGATCTATTCTGCAAAGGAGCTCGGACCAACATTTTGTTTTGTTTGTTGGTAGGTTTGTGGGATGTTGTCCCCGCTTTGCCACCCACATACCTATATCTTGGTACATCAGTAATGGTCAAACGATAGCAATAATATGTGAAACTTACCGTCATCTGCGAGTGCATACTCCCGCAAGTGTTCCAGAATAGGCAGAGTGACCGAATGTACGCCACTAGCGTGCATACAAGCGTACGTATTACGTGTGCACTGTAAACAATTATAATATTATGAGGGGATTTTTAATTTTACTTTCCATTATTCATTATGAAAATGTGTTACAAGCAAAATAATTTTCAGGTACATTTTATTCAATTCGAATTTCGAAACGAATTCGAGCCGGCTTTGCTTTTGAAAATCTAATAAAAAAGTAATTTTCACGCCCATATCCGCAAAATTTGAAAGAATACTTTCTTATGAATAATTTAAGTTATTTGTAAAGAATTTAATCCTGTCAATCTAACGCTTTTCTATTGGTGCAACATCCTTGAAAGGGGTACACAACCTTTTATTAAAATAATAATAAATATGTAAAATATATATTTAAAAATATTAAAATAAAACGAAGATACAAAATAGTTATAAATTGGATAGTTACCGGATATAAATGCACCGGATACACGTATTGTGTCTCGTTGTCGTGGGTGTTCAATGCGACATTCAGCTCGACCGACTCAACCACATAGAGGGCGTAGCCATCACTCTCTTCATTATCTGTAGGCTGTTGAAAGAATTATTCAGATTATTACATAACCCATGCATTTTTAAATATATGACAAAAGAATGAAGCAGGCGCATTTTCTTCTATAATATTTCTCAAGACATAAATGTCTCTTCCAGAGACTAAAGAGCGTTGTAAAACCGGGGCAAAGTATAAAAAGCATGCGTAAGTAGATTATTTCAAAGTATGCAATGGAGTCATAGCACTTGAACACAGTAAAATAAATGTGTCTAATATTATAAATTATAAATAACTAGCTGTTCCCGCGAACTTCGTTCCGCCCGTTCAGTTTGTATGGGAAAAATTTAAATGTTGTTTTTCCCAGTTTCCTCACAATTGAACAGGATAAAAAGTATCCTATGTCCTTCTCCCAGTTCTAAGCTACCTCCCCACCAGTTTTCAACTAAATCCGTTCAGCAGTTCTTGAGTTATAAGTGGTGTAACTAACACCACTTTCTTTTATATATATAGATTTCACCAGGGTTTTTTATGGATTCGATTGGCAGAGAAAACGACTATGTTAGGTAGTGGGTCTGATAGTTAGCTGTTAATATTTTAAATTAAACTACATCAGAGAGTAAGACAGAGAGCGAAACAGGCCTGTCAATATAAAGTTAGTGAGTGTGTACTTACTTCGGGCAATAACAGACAATGGTACAGCGCAGCAGAGGCACTGGCAATCACAATGAGCACCGGAGTATCAACGCCACCGAGAGTCGTTATAGAGCAGGATTCTGAGCCGTAGTTGTCATCAGCTGGGGGGTACATCGCTAGAGGACCTTTTAGCTTAGGTTGTAAAGAGCTGAAAAACATATTTATTAATAAACATTATTTGGTGATTTAATATGCCATTCACGGCACTTATCGGGGCTTACATACTATACAATATAAAGTATGTACGTCTACATCAAGTATGTACGTTTACATAAAGTACGTACGTGCACATAAAATGCGTACGTCTACATAAAGTACGTATGTCTACATAAAGTGCGTATATCCACATAAGTATTTACGTATAAATAAAGTACGTACCTGTGTACATAAAGTACGTATGTGTACATAAAGTATGTACGTGTACATACATCACTTATGTGTATTATGTACATTAATTACCTACTTATCTACATAAAGTACGAATGTTTACATAAAGTATTTGCGTTTACATAAAGTAAGTTACGTACCTTTTATTATCCAAATCACACTGCATCATGTACACGTCACCGTTTCCACTCAATATTAGTAAATGCTCGGAATCAGGTGAGGTGGTGAAGTCTACGGCCGTGTCTCCAAGGCTATCATGAACTGTTCTGCCCACAGCGCCGGTAGGTTTTGGTCCGATTGTGAAGATCTTAAGCAACTTTGGGCCACCTCTCACTGCTATATTATACAATCTGAAATGTTTTAGCTATTGTTATTTATAAGTAAACATTCTTAACCAGAAACACTAAATACAACAGATAAGTTTGTACGAACTAATCTGACTGCACTAAACGTGTTTTGTCTCATTATATTCCTTGGGTTGGATAAAGATAGCAATAACATGAAATAAGTTTAATAAGTACGCTGCAGAATGACCACCAATGTTTCAAAATAAGTACGGATTAGCACTATAGTGCTAGATAAGAGAGTTAAAGCAGTCCGCAAAAATGATTCCTTTGTCAAGCTATGTCGTACCTAGCACGAATCATGACGTCATCAGCCTGCGAATGCGACTACGATCGGTGGCAACCTGTTTTTACCTTTGTTTACGTTATAACCATGCATCTTGTATTTTGTGTCGAATAACAATAATACTTTTTTTTAATTTTCAGTTTTTTTCAGAAATCGAAGGTGTAAGTGGGCGTCCATAAATTACGTGAAGTGTTTTTTACATTTTCTGATCCAATCTCACGTAAGATTTTTCAAAATGTGAGCTTCTTATTTAAACGTATAGGATTGTTATGACAAAGGCTTTTAGACTCAAGAGAGACTATTGAAACCAACATGCCCGTTTGATTTTCAGTAAAATCATCTGCTCCTTTAACTTCGTTCCGATCTAGCCACTCTAAGCCGATGGCGCTTGGACACAGAAGCTTATTAGCTCGACTTGTGACGATCTCGCCTGTGCTCTGTAGCTATTGTGATATATGCAAAGTAAATACCGCATTTACTGCAACATCTTTTCTCTAAATCATCACGTACCCTTGGGCAACCAACGCACCATGTCTGCAGGCGTCGTGAATTTTTTACCATCAGGAAATCCTTGTTTGCCTTCCAATAACATAAAAAAACCCCAGTGATAGAGTATGGAGGTAGCAGAAAACGGTCGTGCAGAATCATATGCAGATCACTCCAGCGTGGGCTGCAGTTCTGGTCTATTACAACTAAATTAAGGAAATTGAGCTATTTCTTATTTAATATATATATATATATATAAAACAAATACGGTGGTTTGATAGCCGGTAGATGTATAAAGTCGTATTTTTTAGGAATTTTTGTAGAAAGTACGATTACGCTTAAGATTAAATCTTAAGCATGTATAGTATAGTATGCATGAAATGGACCAAAATAGCATATTTTTTTGTGATTGAAGGAAAAAAAATTGCGTGATATTTGCCGAGACACCGTAAGATTAGGTGAGATTTGAATCGACCTCCCCCCCTAAAACATTTCACATGCAATCTTGTATAGGCCAAGGTCATCTCTTACCATCAGGAGACGTGTGCTGGTTTACTGACCTCTCACATAAAAAAAAATAAGTTACCTCATAGTATTATCCGAGACAAGAACAAGCATATGCGATAGAGATCTTGGATGCCAGTGGACTCGCTGGATGTCACCCTGGGCGTACAGGAATCTTTCGTCTAAAGACTGGCTTCTGAAATAAATAAAACGGATGTCTTAGTTAAATATTAGGGTACATTTGAGATTATCACATTTTTAACCGACTCCAAAAAAGGAGGTTCTTAATTTGCATGTATGCTTTTGTATATTTGTTACGTAATAATTCGGTCAAAAACCAACCGATTTCGACGGTGATTTTTCCATACATATATATCTTCACGCAAAGTCCCCGAGGGAGTAGGTAGAGAGTATCGAGTACCAAATCTCACGATCTTTGCAGACCTTTTTGTCTTCTTCCACATTCATTAGCCTTATTATGCAAACACGCTAATTTCGGAGACTCTTGACGCTACCCTCGAATTAACCGAGCGACTTGATCGTAGAATGTCAATCTAGGACTCCCAGGTACCTAAACCACTCACATTAGCTAAAATGCTATCTGTTTGTTAATCTTTCATCTGCCAAACCAGCGGAGCATGCCCGTTCTCATTATTTTAAAGGTAGATCACCAAGAAAGGTAGATCATGATTTCATGGTGGTCCCATATCAATTTTATGATGATCCGATCTTCAGTCCCTTACGGGGTAGGCAGAGAGTATCGAGGGCCAGACCTCACGATCCTGACAAACCTGTCTTGCTTCCTTTACATTCATTGCCCTTTTCATACAAACACGCCGGTTTCGGAGACTCTTGACACCACCCTCGGATAATATCCGATTGATCTGATCGTGAAATGTCAGCCTTGGTCTCCCCGGGTACCTACACCATCCACATTCGCATTGTATATCTGCTTTGTCAATCTTTCATCTGTCATTCTTTCCACATGACCGAACCAGCGGAGCATGCCTTTTCGCATTTTAACACCAACACCGATTGAATCCGTGGTTCATCAATGAATAATTGTAACTCAAAACTATGAATAGGATATTGACCAAATCCATGTGGGACTATCTCTTAAGGTTTTTGAAAGATAGCTAATACTATATTTAAAAAAAAAATATGATGAAATCTCATCGTAGTACCTAACAAAATATATAGTTAGCTTTTGCAATTTTCATTGAGCTTAATAATTTATCGTACAAACTAAATTGGGATGTAGTAGTATGGTTAAAGAAGTTACCTAAAACTACGTTTTTTATTAAAAAACATGCACGTTAATAGTGACGTCATAGTCCTATCAATAAAAGTATGTTAAGCCCGTATCCGCAACAAGGTAGGCGGTGGTAAAACCAGTAGGGTTACTCTTGAATATCGATTTCATGCAAATTGAAAATTTAAATCGGATAGTCATTTTCATTTTTAAAGACAGGTCATCCATAGCTGAATAACTAATTCTCACAACTTCTTCTCAAATGCGTTTTTTTTGTTTTAATTCTTCTCTTATTTTCTTACACAAATTAAATCTTACCACCAAGTAAGCAAATTATATGCTTGAACTATTTATATTATTCCAGAACAATTTGAATAAACACCCAGATCCACAAATGCAGACATCTAAAGGTTTATCACACAAATGTCCACACCCGTCGGGAATCGAACCGGACCTCACGATTAATCGATGGAGTCAGGCGTGTAGGTATGCTTAATAGCTATACGAATGAATGATTAACAATGTATTAATTAATTCTAATTAATTATAAAAAATGAATAATTCGAATAATAATTCGTAATTAGTAATACCCATTATTTCTAAAGATACCGAGCGATTGAATTTAACGCGCTATAACTCCCAGCCGCAAAATTTCCATAAAAGAAATAAAAAAAGTAAAACGGCCGCACCGCAACATTATCAGGGCGACCTAAGGGCGAGACCGCGGATCCTTCTGTGTTATTTATCACTGGAAATAATGAATGAATGCGTTTTTTCCCCGATAATGGGATGTGTGTTTAAAAAACCACCTGGCTACCGACAGCGGCTTGACCGCTATATTACAGGATTTGCCTTAATCGCGATTGCGATATTATTTTTCATTACGCGAGTTCAGTGATTTGGGAAACGAGTAAAACATGACATTTATAAAATCGGAAGGCAAATGGATGGATTTCCAGACGATGAGAAATATTCATCTAAAAAGAAAAAAACATTTATTGACAGACTAAAACATTAGACACATTATTATTGACATAAAAACTTGTACTCCGGCAGTGCCGGCAAAAGCGAAAACTTGAATATTACATGTAACATCAATATATAGATATTTTGGAATGGTTAGGAAATAATTTTGAACGAATTGCTTTAATAATCAGTATGAAAGTACTGTCATTTATGTGGTAGAATACAATATTCATTTATTGTGCTATCGTACACAAACATGACAACACCAACATTCACGCAAGCGCCCTGTCTTTCATCCAGGTCACGTGTCCTGACGCTAGTTTAGAAGTTTTTATCCATTCCAAAAAAGTGCGCAACGCCGCTAAAGTAGTTTTCACTTAAAAAATCGCTAAAAATCTAACCTAGCACTAAACATAAGAAAAACAGTGTGTGGTAACATAAGTCCACCAAGAAAAAGCTCAGTATTTGTTGAGGCTTAATCTACCTCAACACTGGTTTTCAGCTTTCACCCTCTGATGAATAAGGTGGTAGTTAAGACATAAAAGTCTTACATACACTAAAGGTAAGTTTACTGGCTATCATTTCGTACAGAACTGAAACATAACAGGGACGAGCAGTGACGTTATGGTGACGTGACGTAGTTATATTTCGTCTTATTTACATATCTTAATAGTTTTTACACTACAATCTTAATATATAGGTTTCGTCCGCTTGTACAAACATAATTAAACTAAGCTAAGATTTTGAGACAATTGAGTTGACACAGAGTAAAATGACAGAGTGATTGCCTTTTTCTGTCCGGCACAAACAAATCTACATGACAAAGGACGAATGATTAATAAGGTTTAATTTATAGTTTACACTATTTTTTTAATCCAATCTAAAGTAGTATCGGTATGTAACAAGATAAAAAATGCATTTTTTATTGAAAAACTATAAGAATGCGTCATGGAAGCAAATATTACATTTTGTAACTTAAATAACAATTAAGTAATTATTTGACCTATACGTAAGTAGCAATAAAAATTTTCAGACCTAGAAAAAACAACTTAAACAGAATTTGAACCAACTACTTTTGGCGACGTAATGTTTAAACAAAATCTGTAATCAACCTTGTTATGTTGTCTAAAAAGGCTAGACCACCGATAATCTTTATTCTTGTAAATAAATACATAATTAAATACTTAAAAGTATCCTCCAAAAGGACACAAGAAAACCAACGACGCGGTAACGTAAATCACGACATTTTTGCATACCAAAGGGGTCACTATTTTTACCGGTTAAAAAAATAGAATTACAAACGAGCTCACATTAGAACAAACGCCGTACAAATGGGGACCGAGTGTCTCCGGAACAAAAACCGATAAAAACACGGGAAAGGTTCCGATTCGGTAAAAAATAAGAATCAGACAAAGCCGACGGGCGGGCGGCTAACCTCTATACGTGTCCAGTTTTTTTACGAGCCGCAGCCCTTTGTCCTTCCGGACCTCTTTTTTAAATAGATCAGAGAGGGTAAGTAAGGACTGGCGGACATCCACCCTAAAATATTATTGTGGATTTTTCTCCTCTGTATTCATAAATATTTCGTTTGTTGCCCCCGCGCCCGTCTACGAATCGGCCGAGAATTATGAATTCGACTAATAAAATATGATACGAAAAAGCCGCTTTTTTGCTCAGCGCGAACCTCTATTATATTTTGTTTAATTTAAATATGAATAATTAATTTTAAAAAGGAAATCTCGGGCTAATGAAATTTTTGTATTCGAGATAATGAATTGAAAACACGTCGCGGCCACGGTGTCGCCCGCCTGTTATTCTTTCGCTCTCATTTGGATTCATGTTACGTATATTAAAGCCCGAAAAAACAAAAAAACATTATAATGTTTTAATTAATACAATATTTTTCTCTCACCCTCATAATATGTACCATTATACCCATATGAATCAGTTGCGCTTAACAATTCACGGGGAACGAAAATGAAAAGCGAATAAAAATAATAAAACAACATTTCAAGTAATAGGTAAATAATTGGGAATCGAAGACAGATGATTTCTTAACGCTAAAAAGTATTGAACAGAAATAAACCAAACACAACAAATTGCGTCATAACTCTAGAAGAGTTTTCAACTGAATCCCATATATTATATACTATTACTAGCTGACCCGGCAGACGTTGTTCTGCTACTTTTTTAATGTGATTTTAGTAAAAAAATTTGGGGCGAGTCACCCTTGTCACTTAGAGCTATGAAAAATTGACGTTGGCTGATTCTTGAACCTACACAATATGCTCACAAAATTTCATGAGAATCGGTCAAGCCGTTTCGGAAGAATACGTTAACGAACATTGTGACACGATAATTTTATATATAAGACTAGCTGATCGGAAGACGTTGTTCTGCTATTTTTTGCTATGATTCACCCTCATCACTTAGGGGTATGAAAAACAGATGTTGACCAATTCTCAGACATACTCAATATGCTCACAAAATTTCACGAGAATCGGTCAAGCCGTTTCGGAGGAGTACAGGAACGAACATTATGACACGAGAATTTTATATATAAGATATATATTGCTTTTGAAAAGAAAACATGACCAACATAACAATTTAAAAATTAAAATGGCATACAATTTTTTGACAAAAATTTAGACAAACATATGAGCCGGAAACAACACGTCAACAGTTAATACAATAAGATAAATAAATAGATATTTACATATAAATCTCCTCGATAACTCCTTTAAGCGGTAGGCAGAAAGTATCAAGTGCCAAACGTCATTCTTTTAGAATTGCCTAGCTTCCTCCAAAACTATTGCACAAAATATAAAAAGTCTACATCATTTTCATATGTATAAGTACGTTGATATATTAAACACACTCAGGAAAATAGCAAAGCAACAAACATCATTAGTATTAATAGTAACATTGGGTCTGTTTTGAGGTATGGTCGAGGTATGGTCTCCTTTTATGCGTCATTCATTCTCCTTAGGTAAAGATAAATGTTAAATCTTAGCAAAAAAAATATATTATAAAAATAGACAAATCCGTCGTGAAGGTGATACGAATATTTAGATTCTGAAGTAAGTAAAAACAGCCAAGCTATACATTTTTACTGATAAGTAGAATTTGTGTAGTAAGGGTCGGTAGAGTTCGGCAGCGTAGATTCAGAAGCTTGGCTCTACATGAGATCTTTTTCATAAGGTAAACCTTAAATGGTCATCTTGGCATTTTGAATGAAATGTTTTTGGTGGGATTTTTATAGCTAGGCAGTTTTTTAGGGTTTATTTTTTCTTCTTTTTTAAGGTGTATTTCTTGCACATCAGCAGTGCCGGTTTTCATAGCTCATTCTCTGCTTTGCCTTTTTTCTTTGATGATTCATTTATTACCATAAGCGATAAATCAGGGCGGTATTTCGCTCTTAAGCGATCACATTCAACTATAGCTGTCTACTGTGCTTTTACACTAGCAAAGTCTACATTTATTAAGCGAACATCTTGTAAATTGGTCACTAGAGAGGTCTACATAAGCCAGCTCACAAGAGAAAGTGGATGACCTAGCATCAATGACAGCATTATTCAAATTTAAGCTTGACTTCTGTGTATAGTAATAGCGTAAGCGACACAGATTGGAAACTGTTCATACCTAACATTAGTATAAAAACTTATCGTAGTAATTAAGTACTTACAGTCAATTTGCCCACCTCGTCGTTAAAAGGCGTAAATTACTGAGACCTAACATGAGACATTTGATTAAGTTTCTCATGAGGTCTTAGTAATAGGTTTTTTAGTTACTGTCTACCTCCCCCCCAATTTAAGGGGATGAGGAGTGAAAGTTATAAGTTTATATAGCGTTTAAAGCGACACAAATTGGAAACTATTCATACCTAACTTTAGTATTAAATCTTATCGTAGTAATTAGGTACTTACACTTAGGTATTTGCCCATCTCGTCGTTAAAGGGCGTTAATTACTGAGACCTAACATGAGACATGTGATTAAGTTTTTCATGAGGTCTTAGTAATAGCTTTTTTAGTTACTGTCTACCTCCCCCCCTAATTTAAGGGGATGAGGAGTGAAAGTTATAAGTTTATATAGCGATTAAAGCGACACAAATTGGAAACTATTCATACCTAACTTTAGTATTAAATATTATCGTAGTAATTAGGTACTTACAATTAGGTATTTGCCCACCTCGTCGTTAAAGGGCGTAAATTACTGAGACCTAACATGAGACATGTGATTAAGTTTTTCATGATCTTAGTAATAGCCTTTACTAACTAATTACTGTCTAACTCCCCCCCTCAATTTAAGGGGATGAGGAGTGAAAGTTATAAGTTTATCTGGGATCACAGTAGTGTTTCTTTGTATACTGAGCTTTGTTTACGTACCAAATTTCGGCTTTCTAGCACTTCAGGAAGAACTCTTAACATTTTGAAGTTCAATTTTAGGGGATGGGGGTAACGGTTACAAGTTTATGAAATTTTCGTTAGTTGTATACTAAACTTTGACTATACACCCAATTTCAGCTTTCTGGCACTTCAAGAAGTAGTCAAACATTTTCAATAATCAAAATGTCCGATGATCATATCAGTGTGTCAGTGAGGAAATAGGTGTGTTTTAGATATCAATTAAATGTAAAGCATTAGAGCTATTCAATTAAGTCTTTGCATGTTAAATCAGTCTATTATTGACATCATATTCTGAGGATACAAACTATCTGGTACATTGAAAACCAACTTTAAGAGCGTTCAAAAAACACTACGCTTGGCTCGTCTTGGCGTCAGATGTACATACAAATACGGGCCATCAAAATTTGGATGTATCAGTCACAATTTTTAAACAAAATTAAAACTATTAGGTATCATACAACAAACAGTCTTCAAGACCTAAACAGTATCATAGCTGTTTAATATTGGAATTTACTTCAAAAATAAGAAACATTAATTAAGAAAACGCCTGTGTCATGGAAACCGAACTACCGGATCACAAACGAAGTCACTCAAAAAAATGGCGGTCAAATTATCCGCAAAGTTTGAAGATTTCACTTAGCACGAAACATACGTAAAAAAAAGATTTTAATCAACACAACCAAACCGACCGCAACGATCAAACGACCCCGAATTAAAAATAAAATAATATCCAGTGGCGAAAATATTAAAACAAAAAACCATCGATCCCGACTGGCACAACCGCAAGGGATTAATATTGTAACGAACGCACAAAAATATTCAAATACAATACTAACAAATTGATACAAACACTCATTAGGCGCGGATCGCGAAAGGCGATCCCCACGAAAGGGGGGGCCGCCCCCGACGCCGGCCGATCTCTGCCAGCATTACAATCCACATCCAGCGTACAAATATTATCTAAAATTCCTTCTCATTTATAATCCTTTTGTGTCCTCAGCGCGGTGTCCTCAAATCCCCCTTCTCCCCGGGGTGGTGGGGTATTTTTATATTTTTAATCGCGTTGGGCATTATCCAAATGGACACTGGCGGTCGACTGTCTCTGCCGTCTAGATGATAAATTCTTCTTTCGTTCGACACCCGCGCCTGTTTTGTTTTGTCCCTTCCTTTATTTGTATTGGTATCGGAGTGGAAGAAAAAAAAGGCCGGTGTGTTGTCATTAATTATCGTCTATTTGTCTGCGGACGACTGGCGGGTATTCTTTTCCTTTCCGGTTCTTCGACGATTAAAAATGGCTCCGTCCCGTTGCCGATTTTTTCCATTCCCTGTAAATGAAAATTGATTGCGGCAATCCGCAATCGTTTGATGCAGACCCAAAGTGGTTTATTCAATAACTTGACGTACACCGGCTGCGTTTGATTGATGTCGATTCTGTGGAATGACTTTTCTTTATTTCAAACATTTTAACGATGAATTATGAACTGATTTTGATAATTGAATTACTTTTTTTTGGTATGTGACGATCCCATCATCTGCTAGTATTCTAATTTAGTAAAATCCCTGATCTGAAATTTATTGAGCCATAATACTATTTATTAGTTTTAAATACAAATAGTTCACTTGGCTAACATTGTAAGCTATCTACTTTGGATTATTACCTACATATATTTTTAAATAGCTCCTTTCGAAGTTTCTTTAACTTACAAGGTTTGAATGGTTATTTATTTCTCATAAGTACTTATTATCGTATTCTTAGGGGAACAACAAACATCTTAAATTGTAATCCATTATTAAAATTACAAGATTTGAAGACTAAAGCAATGATCTCTTTATTGTGCACGATCAAACTTTATGCACTGTTAAAAACATCATTCGCAGATTATTTCTTTAAATGTATTTAGTTAGTCATACTAGGATATTCAGTTCTAGAATTCGTTCAAATATCAATATTTGTGGGATCAAACAAAAAAAATCTTATAGATAAAACATAAGTGTTGATAAAAGAACATAAATCACATTTAAACTAGTATCATTCAAAATGACTTTAATAAAAAGACACAATGTTGTTTTACCAAACTGATAATAATCAAAGAATGTGAGACTTGAGAGACAGAAGGAGATAGTTTCGCATGGGCTCGGACGTCGCATCCAATTAGCATTTTCATCTGCAACTCTCGTCTCGGAGGGACGACGACGATACATCCCCCATTAAACATTCGAACAACAAGAACAATATCTTCCGTGTCATAAAATTCGAAAAAAGTTTAATGGAAGCGAAATCCCACAGACCGATAAAACGGTAAAAATACCCCAATATTTTATAGAATTTGGGATTTGTATAGATCCCTTAACGGACATACTTGAATCCTGTTTTGCATATAGAAAAGCGATTCAGTTTTTCAAATGAAAAACTGTGGAAAAATGCACCCGGTTGCGGGAAAAATTAATGGAGCGAAAGTTTCGGCTTCGTCGTGGAGCGGGATTTATGTGTGTGCAGGCCGCTCGTTGGCGCTCAGGTATCTTGCTTACTGAGGGCTCTTTTGATGAATAACTGGTCAGACGGTGATTTTTACTACGATCCTGTAAACAGTGTTATGTGTTTCGAAAATATGCATTTTACTGCAATTTCAAAAAGGAGAAGACAATCAATTCAACGCTACGCTTTTCTTGTACATATTGTCAACATTTTACATAAATTTTCTTTTAAAGGGATTTCAATGACAGTACTTCTACTATATATTTATTTAGTAGGCGATCGAAAGTTGTGCAGCAGTCCACCCTGAATGGTACTATCGCTCAAATATTCTGGACACCACAGCGTCAGTGCTTGCCCATTTTCTTTTTCCGTGCTGGAGTATAGGGTACTCTATAGGCTCTTATATGATACTGGGATAAGATACTGGCAATGCATTCATGTTTTCGAAAACGTGTCAATAGATATGTTTATAGAAACTACCAACTCCTGGTTTGTATCACGAGGAATGCAAGTTCAAAATTTTAGTTTTTTTTTTATTGAACAAGTACTTAGACCAGTTTACATACCAAAGTTCAAGTTTCCGGGACTTTAGGGATTAGGTAACATATAAAATTTGACGAAATTCGTTAGGGACAAAAGTGAGACTTATACTATTAGGAGAAAGTACAAGAGATATGTAATTGAAACATTATCCGTCTTATTAATAAACGATTAATGCCTGGTTTCTATATCTCAGAAACGAGTAGTTTTGCCTACGAAAGGGAGTTTTTTTACGAACAGTAAAAAATCCGACTACGGTAATTCGTTATTGATAGTTAGAATGTTTAGACATTTTGTGTAACTATTAGCAACGCTTTGTTAGGCAAGCTATCAATGGTTATACTTACGGATTACAGATCGTTGATTATAGGAACCAGGCTTAAATCAGTTTGACTGTACTCTAAGGTTAAGGTATTAATAACAATGTTCAAATTTAGTATTAATAAACATAGTTTCAAGAATGTATTCTTTTCAAAAATCATTTGAAGAATAGCCTAGCAACACTAATCGCGCATTTAATATTTAAGTTTAAAAAATAACAAAAAATCAATTTGTCCTCTAGATATTGGCTGAACACCTTTGGTCGTGCTACTTCTATCATGAAAAATATTTCTTCCATATTTTCCTAATTACGAAATTGCTGTTTAAAATAAACGACTGAATAAAATTAAAGGAAATAAACGGTTCTTTTATTTTTAACCGACCCTGTAAAGGGTTATACGTTCGATTCCAATTTTGTTTATATTACATATTATGTTAATCGATTTCTACGTCACGTTTTAACCGATTTTTCTTTTTTTTTATATTTCATACTTCAGACAACTTCCGTTTATAATTATTAGAATGTTTTCGCCACTTCAACGATTTATCTCTTCAGTTTTTCCCACTTTTTATGTTTGTTATCTTTGAGCTCGAAGAGAACCTTAGATAAGCGTCTTTCACTCCCCGCCAAACCGGACAAAAATACATATATACCATAGCATACGGTATCCTTCTTAAGGAAATTATTGTTAGTCCAAGGTTACACCAAGTTTATGTGACGTTTTAATTGTTATTATTTAGTAACACAGATAATAACACGTACAAGAGTAGGTTGGGATAATACTTAGAGCAAGGGGTTTTCATTTATAAGATGTTGTAAGTTTAATAGGCCTACTAAGAATTTTGCTTATCTGGTATAATCCAAACTATAAATATGGTATATAGGTTAAGAAATTATGAAAGTCCAGTGAGTGTTACCAGTGATGACGTATAGAACTGAGTGAGCCAAGTGCCGTTAAATGTGGGCCTCTTAAATAAGCTCAGAGACGCTCAGCGTGCTATGAAGAGAGCTATGCTCGGTGTTTCTCTGCGAGATATAAAACTTCAGCTCTCTAGGACTTCAGGAAGTACCATATGAATTATGATGATCATCAGTGAGGGAGTTACCTACTCTTTATGACGTATTCTTTGCCTTGCTTTCAGCGACATTCGGTTAGTGGTTTCAGCTGAGCGTCGATTTTTAATGCAATAAAATGGCGAACAAGAATATGTGTCTCAGAGGCCTAAAGAAACCATAGATGTTGTTGGTGTCGCTTTTGTGACCCAGGTGTTGGGCGATCTGTTTATATCTATCGGCTATCCTACTCTGAAAACTGGAACATGATAACAAAATTATGGCGTCAGGAATAAGTAAGACGGGGGATCTTTATCCAGTAGCATTCTACCACTAGGGGTTTTGTTGGTAATGACATATTTAACTTTTTCTCTCCTCTTACGAGCTGTCTGACTGAGGGGGTCCATTCTACACAGGAGACCAGGACCAACATGGTAGAGGTAGTAGAAGAGTCAGTCATATTTTCTTTTGTCAGAGCCTTTGCCGAAGTTGCTATGGATTGCGTTAGATAATTTACGTATATCGAAATCTGTGGCGCTTTAGCTCTGAAAATTTAGTTCTTTTGGATACCAGTAGAGGCGCTGTTTAAAGTTTTGATACACATAATTTTCAGAGACTCTAGCGCAGGCCTGGGCAAATGGCGGCCCGCAAGCCGAATCCGGCCGGCCGCGGTAAAATTTTGTCTGGCCCGTGAAGCATTGTATGTGTTATTATCAAAAACACAAACATTAGTTTTTGTCTAACCTAAATTAGTGCATAAAAAATGTACTTTGATAAAATATTAAGAATTCTTGTAAGCTATTCGAAAATATAATTATGATAATTGAAGAATAATAGTATGTATAGTCGCACAACTTTGTTAGTTAATATACTTACATGAATTTGATACAAGAGTTTGTTTATTCGCATGAGTAAACAAAATCTTAGCCTTAACAAAAACTATACTCAAAATGTGAAAAAAAAACTGTTTGGCCCGCGGTCAAATTTTCACCTGCAATGTGGCCCGACTATCAAAATATTTGCCCACCCCTGTTCTAGCGAGAACCGGGCCTTAAACTCATGGTAAGGGCACAGATGTGAAGTTGACATAGATTACAAACTAGTTAAAAACAAGTTGAAAAGACTCACGACCCTGACATGGCTTTGTCTAAACGAACGGGAACACCGTATTTTTTATTTTTTTAGCACTTGCCCTGTGCGTGGGATAAATTTCTATAAATTTTAAAGAAAGAAAAAATTTCGCCCCAGACAGGATTTGAACCTGTAACCTTTCGTCTCAAGCCGACGAATGCTCTAACCAATTGAGCTACTGAGGATTCAAGTCCCGTGGCGAAATTTTTAATTCCTTTCTAACCCGTTTACGCGGGTAGTACGCCACGCCACTACGCCACGCCACTTGGTGGGTACTCAGAATTGTGTATCTATAGGACATAACTACCCGCGTAAACGGGTTAGAAAGGAATTAAAAATTTCGCCACGGGACTTGAATCCTCAGTAGCTCAATTGGTTAGAGCATTCGTCGGCTTGAGACGAAAGGTTACAGGTTCAAATCCTGTCTGGGGCGAAATTTTTTCTTTCTTTAAAATTTATAGGAACGGGAACACGTCAACGGTAAGCACTGACGTTATGGCAGCAGGAAAAAAAAGAACGGAAGACGTGGCAGCGGCGTCTAAAGGTCTTAGCCGGCCCCAAAAAGGGGCAAATTACTTTAAAAAAGAAACAAAAATGCGTCATTGATAGCAGACATTACGTGTCATAACAAATAAGGCACACGGGGCAAAAAAAGTTCCGTCGATCCAAGCGCCGCGACGCGGTTGAAACTGTTTAATGATTTGAAAAACGTGTTCTATCAGCCTCTACTCCGTTACAACCGAAAAAAAGCCGACAACAAAGGGTACACAGTGCAAATATAGACTGTATTTGGCCCCTTTACGCCTGGTTTGGCTGTGGTTTTAGGATTTTGACCCCTATCACCCATAACATAAACGCTAATCCAGTTCGCGACAACCTATAGCGTGATTTGCTGAAGTGTTAGCGCAGATCTCATCGGCAATTTATTATATTTTGTCCGTTCGGAATTTACGATTATTTGAACGGGACAATGGACGATGGACGGCGGTTGGCGATTGGGCGGTTTTTTTCTAACGCCAATAAAAACCCCGACGATGATTTACGGTGTGCAATCAAATATTATGAATTGTGAAGTGTTGATAACGCGCGAACATCGGTATAATATTTAAATCGCCAATCTAGTATGATCATTAATAATGTATGTTGAGGGTAATGACCCTTGGCCTTTGTTTGACGATTTTGGGATTTACATATTGAGATTTTGGTATATTCCATAATTTAAACAAGCAATTTATAATATTTTTGGACATTTTTTTTTAATTATTTGTTTAGGTTTTAGCATTTGCGTAAATATTTTGCTGTTAATCAAGTAGAAATTTGCATCAAATTTACCGAAATCGGGATTCAATTATAATTCATAAGTCATAAGTCGTCAATATGTCATGTCAGGGTTTTGGGTAAGGCAGTGGCCTCATTACTCAAGCTCATGTACTGAGATTTGGCGTAAACGAGGAAAGACACGACACGATAATTTCTTAATGATTATTTCATTTGTGCACTTTCACTGAACACAATTGTACAGAATGCCTAATTGCCATGCCAAATTGACTAATTTCATTTTATAAACACAAAATTCAATAATTACGAAAAAACTTTGACCATCCTATCTCTCGATCGCGCCAACACTACGCTGGACAAGTTACAAATTGAATCTAAGCGCAAAGTAAGCAAATTATATGCTTGTTTCATGCATGTCAATCAACGATTCTAATACACAAAAATACTTATTGCAACATTTGATATAATAGAATATAAATTAATGTCTTAATTTACATACACCTTACCCTAGGCACTTGTGACGAGTAAACTACTTCCGGATCGCAACGCGGCCTCGCATTGAGAAGATCTAGCAAGAAACTCAATAAATATTAAATAGATACTAGAATAAATTTAATAAACACTCCGACCCGTAAATGACATCTATAATATGTTCAATACACAAATGTCCGTTCCCGTCGGGAATCGAACTCTAGCCCTCGCGGATGAGCGGTGGAATCATGCGTGTACGCTAGTCCAGGCGATCGTAGCATGTTTTAATGTTATTTGTTTCTTCAAAACTTCTTTAACGATTTCAAGTATTTTTTTTGTTCAGAGGATCAATTTTTGGCATACGAATAACCTGAGACTTAAAAAGAGCATATTCTTTTTATACGGATTACTTTAAGGGTTCCAAAACATACATTATTTTAATTCGCTGGCCAGTCAGTTGTTACCAATAGTCTTAGTACGGTATTTGAATGAAAGTTTGTATGAAATATGAATGTTTGTTACTTCATCAAAAAGTTGGATGAATTAGGCTCAAATTTGGCACACTTACCTGGATTAACATTCCCGCTGACAAGAGAAAATTACTTCAAAATTGTCGGAGAAATGGTGGTAATTTGCCAAAATATTGTATAGCCCCGTTTATTTTTATATTGGGAAATCGCAATCTTCTGATGCGAGGCGATCTGCTATATTTTTCAACAATTGGAGACATTGACATAGGAGACAAACAGGCAAGATATATTGGAGATATGAACACAACAGTGACTGACTGATCTGATGTACATAAGTATAAATATGAATTCATATTCAAGTCAAACTCATATGTCGCCTCTGTTGTCTTGCGACCTGGCATCGGGTTTGACTTTTTGAGGTCCCGGGTTCGATTCCCGGGTCGGAAAATTAGAACATGTATATTTTCTATTTTCCAATAAAAATAACGTTGCCCGGAATTGGATATATATGTGCCCGATTGGCTCACCGGTATTACAGGTATCACATTGTGGGGCTTAGGTGTCTTCGGCTAGTCGTGGGTACCCTAGTAGTACTTTTGCCTGGCTCTTTTAGGGATATGAGCGTGAAGATACTATACCCACATCAGTAATTGCCAAAATCTACCAACTCTCCCTGAGTGGTGGAACAGTACTCTATCATCAGTGTTTTTAAAAGTGGATTCGTGTATAAATAATCTATTAAGTAAAAGTCGGTCGGCTTCAATAAAAATTCACGCACGCAAATTGACTTCAACAGGCTTCGACTTTACGACTTTTGTTGGGAACAACATATTTTCCCACCCCTTACATTATTATAGGTGGACTGGAAGAGACGCGTTTGTCGTTCTGAAATAAATATTTTAAATGGAATCATTACATCAATTTAATTTATCAGAGATTTGCTAAATTTAAAATATCAGAGCAATTTATTGCATGCACATTGCTACTTTAAATTGTCAAATTATCGACATTAATTTCGGCAAGATGTGAAATACTTTTTTTATTTATATCAATCTTATATCATTTAAGCGCGGCAAAATCCAATAGCCGACACTAATCAACATAATCGAGGTTAAAGACAATAATTATAATATTAAAATTTAATACGTGAAACAAAAACTTTGAACCCCTTTTTACGACAATTGCGTGGACGGAGGAGTATGAATTTGTAGTTGATGTGTAGGAGACGTGATAATAAGGATAAAAAACCACAGACGGCTCATAAACTATATTCATAAAGTTTGGAAACAAAGTAGTTGGTAAATGAAGATTTTTTATCAAAGAGATATTAAAATTTATTATGGTCCAATTTCGACTAATGGGCGATCACTAGTATACATTATTATTAATTATAACTCATAAACCGTTGTCGAACTTTAATTTACATGGGTCTACTTCTAAACCATGACTTACTTTTCAATTAACTTAATAACACTAAAATTAAAAACAAGAACAATCAACAAACAAAACCACCTGGATTACGTCAGCTTTCAAACAAAAAAAATGCGAATCAAAATCTGTCCATCCGTTCAAAAGTTATAATGCCAGAGAAATATACAGACACGTCAAACTTATAACAGTAAGTAATAAAATACGTGGGTAACCTGTGCCATCGTCAAAATTATAACGTACACACACATACACACACGAACACATATACGCATAAATCAAAATCAGCACCTTAAATGCAAAAGTTCATTCACTTTTCTTTAAATTAATAATAATTCTTTGTGTACGATTTATAGATAAATTTGTCATAAATTAAAAATTTTAGTTTTACCAAACTTAAGAGTGTCCCCTTACTGCGCTACATTTTAGTAGCTGAGAGCGCTAAAACTGTTTGTATGTATAACGATTTTTGTTCCGAATAAACTTTTTTATTTTTTTATTACCACCACTCTTTTTCGTCGGGGATATTTATTATTTATTTTATGTGGGAGGTCACCGAACAAGCACACAGCTCTTCTGATGGTAAGAGATAACCGTGGCTTATATACACCATAAATGTTGTAGGTGCTGTACAATGGCCGTACCCGGCCCTACCCTCTGGGCCAGAACATGACGGCCACTATGGCGCAGGAGTCGGTATGGTAAGATACAATATTTAACAAACATCTTTTATTTTCTTAAAGTTGATATACCATTAAGAAAGCTCAACTATTGAGTCTGAATTGCAACTTTACTTGCACTAAACGAATATTTAAATATCTAAGTTAACCGTAAAGATAGGCCACTTCCAGATAAAATCTATGCGATGGTACACTGCAATTAATAATTAAGAGGAATCCAATGCGAAACTCCCAGTTTTTGTGTTTAAATCGACGATCCACGAGAGGTGTTCAATTTTATATTACACTTTGGGATTTCTGGCGATCGCCTATGTAAATGTACGACCACGAATATATACAGGTAAATATATCGTACCTACTTTTGTAAGCATACTGAGACAGGAAAGGATTTTGTTTTCAATCCAACACGAAAAATAACGAATCCGATTGATTATTTTTTTTGTAATAAATTTGACCCGAGAGACGTTGTTCTCTTTAAGTTATGAATAAATAATTCGAATTGATAATTAAAAAAAACATTCACACTTTTTGAAGATGAACTCTTGCACTTTTCTACAATACACTTTACTTCACAATTTATGTTAAACTTTAGCCAACCAAATAGGTACTGAACGTTATAAAAAAACAGACTTATTTAATTTTCTTTAGTTATAAAGCCCTGAAGGTGCTGCGAAAAGAGAAAGCGGTTAGCTAAAATACTTATCACATAAAGTGTTAAATAAAGTGTATTGTGGAAAAGTACAAGAGTTTACCTTAAAAAAACTGTTAAATGGAACTCCACCAAGTGCCGACGATAACAAGAACCATCTTTTTATTTCATAAATGCTACCCCTGATAATAACTTAGTATCTTCACGCCCGTTTACCCGAAGAGGCAGCAGAGGTACAAACAGTTTGTTAACGACTAGCCGAAGAAAAAAACGAACGCACTCAGAAACGTCAATTACATTTTAATCCGTCATTAAGTCAACATTTTTAAACACAAAAACACATTTTTTGTCGCACGACCCGGCGATCGATCCCGAGGCCTTATGAAGTAAAGTTCAACAGACTACTACTACTACAGAAAAAACAATAGCACAAGAAAAAAAAATAGCAAAATTTATCGCAAAAAGCAAAAATGCGATGCCCAAGAGAAATGGGGATTGATCTTATAAATAAAATTTTCGGTTCACAATGTTCGTTCCCATACTCCTCCGAAGCGGGTTGACCGATTCTCATGAAATTTTGTGAGCATATTGAATTATTATATACAAATTTATTATAGGCAAATTGAGTAGGTCTAAGAATCGACCAACATCTATTTTTCATACCCATAAGTGACAACAGTGATTCATCTCAATTATTTTACTAAACTCACATTAAAAGAAAATAGCAGAACAACGTCTGCCAGGTCAGCTAGTTTTTATAAGTAAGAAGAACATAGATAGATACTAGTAGATAGTTTGCACTGTATCTTTTCATCTTGTTTGGGTAGCTATCAACTCCATTCATTTCCATCCTCGGGCACGCGTTTACGAGCACCTGATCTAGTACAAGTTATTCTTTTAAAGAGTAATAAATACAGGGTCAGGTACGCACTATTTTAAAAATTACTATTACTGCCTATAAATCACATTCTGCAAGCTACAGATAATCCCCTGATAGTTTGGTCAGCCTTAACGGCATATTTAAAAATAATAATATTAAAACGGTATGTTTAACTAATCCAAGACAGGCTTACTAAAACAAGGTATTAAAAAAATAGCAATAAAAACAAAATTGATTTTATCTAACTATCCTAACTATCTCTTACCGTAGATAAATTGACCGTTTCTTAGTAGGAAGGATGGTCTGACCAGATCAAATAAAACTGCCTTGTGAAAGTCGCACTCGCAGGGTAGGCAGCTGAAAAACTTGCACAGTAGGCCAAATATCCCGTTTCCTGGCCACTGGACAGCGACGCACCTGTAACATCTATAATATCTATGGGCCAGTTGTCTCTTACTATCGGGAGACCCGTGTGCTTGTTCGCTGATAACAAAACACATGGTCGGAAAGACGGATATGTCGAATGTATCTATATTTGTCCAGTTGTTACCATTTGGCCAACAAAATAGATCAACATTGTTCCAGTAAATTTCCCATGACGTGGTAAAAAATGGACTAACACTAGTTAATGTTAACACCAGATAACCAGACCACATGTTACGTCAAAACAAGCTTATTATTTGAAAAATCAAACAATAGCACCCCTCTTTTTCCATTCCATCTTTTCATTTAATACGTATGTAATTCATGGGAAAGGCGCAAGTATAGACAAGCAAGAAACAAACTTCTAAAATAAGTTGGTTATTTGAAAAAATCAATCGATAGCACCCCCTTTTTCATCGAGAGTTACAAGCAGAAATAGAGAAGGCGCAAGTATTGATAAGCAAGAAACAGACAAATTTCTAAAATAAGCTGATTATTTGAAAAAATCAAGCGAGGGTTGCCATCGCTTGACTTTTTCTATCGAGAGTTAAAATCGGTAACAAAGAAGGCGCAAGTATTGATAAGCAAAAAACAGACAAACTTCTAAAATAAGCTGATTATTTGAAAAAAAAAAAGCGATGGCACCCCTCTTTTTCCATCAACTGTTGAAACCGATAAGAGCGAAGGTAGAAGTACTGGCAAGCAATTAACATAAAAAACTTCTAGAAGAATAAAAATCCATCACACAAAATTAAAATTAGAAACACACAAGCAAACGTCAACTACTTACTTTTAGAACCCCTAAATCTCGTTCATACGAAGTAGAAGCTTAAAACTAATACATTTGGG